>JASCZW010001412.1:0-109087 GCA_034211315.2 Aedes japonicus | reverse complement strand
TGTCATGGATTCGATCCCGTATTTCGGGGAATGTTACACTGAATACGTGGGTTGAATTAAGAGGTCAACCACGTATTCAGTATAAGCATTTTCCAAAATACGAGGATCGAATCCCATGACAGAAACATAAAAAATTAACCATTTTTTTTCAACTACATTTCGAGTCGATATAGTAGATCTGTCTGCCATTCATGCATCCACCCACCAGAAAGACGTTTGTTTTTAATTTGTCACAAATATTCGTAGCTCTTTTTTATTATTTTCTTCATAAAATGGACGAATGTTCTTTCTGTGTCAACACGTTTCGTGCTTGTTTGTAATTCTCACATAATGGTTGTGAAAATGATGCGGTTCGATGATTACTTTCTCGTATGATGTAGTTAAAGTCGAGGGAAGTGTTGAATTTTAAGTCCCTGATCTGTAATCTCCCTAATAATGGTTTCAATGTCTTTTGGTGAAAGCACAGATTTACCGACTGTGCCAATTACGAATTCATGCCGTAATTTTCACTTTTCAAAAAATAACTACTAACTACTCACGATGGATGGACGCACTTGACAACGTCGATGGGTATTGGATATCGTCTGGTTGCGCCATGTGTCCGTCGTTGTCTCCGTGTGTCTTCGATAATGCTGACTGCGTATTCCCGGTGCCGTCGCGTGGTGATTCTCCAATGTCTTCTATGGTTGGTGGTGTAGTTTTTTAGGGTATCTAGCTGGAGCTGCGTGACAGCTTGGTTGTCAAGACTAGACCCTTTCCCAACGTCACCTCCACTACGACCAATACCTTAGAAGCACTAGCCTATCTTGCCGCTTGAGCACTCCTTGAAGTACTTGGTAGTGGGCCGTAGTATTTCTCAAAATTTCTGTATCAATTTTCCAGCGATGATGATTTGTTATGCAGCCGTAAAATCGTAAAACAGAAGCTCCAATTAATACCCAAAATTAAGGTCCTAGTGTTGAAGTCATCTCCAGGCCGTATGAAATAGTAACTACACTCAAAACTTAGAAAGGTGGCAAAAAATGCAATTGCAGTTTTTGCAATAATATCTTGAGAAATCCGCATTATTAAGATCAGGCAGTTTTGCCCACCATGATGCACAAAGCGTTTTATAGTATAAACGAAGTCATGCAAGTGTGTGCAAGCCGTTGACAGCACACAGATTCCTCGAGACAAATTTATCACTGTGTTCGTAGTGCCTCGAAGTGACAGTAGTGACAGTCGAAGCAACCGTCGGGCCTTTGTTCAACCGTCAACAACATTTAAATTGTGGTGAGACAATCAAGTGTTCTATTTTTATTTTCATTCGTCATCACACTCCGATCTCCCACTCTTCAAATTTGCCCTTCTTTATGAAATAAACGAAGCCATGCAAGTGTGTGTGAGACACGTTTGCCTCATTGCTTTATCGCCGAATGCGTCGACATTTGAAGCAATTGTATGGCTTTTATAATGGATCCATTCATTTCATCTTGTTAAAGCGACTGAATGATTACAATCTTAAGCCATGGCGCAAGCGACTGAGGTTAGAATCTCGGTTGCGTATCGTGATCGTTTTTTTGTGAGCCATCGAACATCCGCACTCCAATCTTATACTCAACACTAATAAACTGCACAACCTCACTCACACATTTAATTTTTCAGAGTGAATTGATGCGTTGCTTTTTTTTCCCACGACCATTGTTGCATTTTTTCTCCAAGTTACGATCCATTACGAAAAATGAAAGAAAATCATGCAAAATTGCATTACAATCTTGCTTTTTTATTGTGGGTGTAGATTTCAAAATGATATCTAAACTACCATACAATAATTCAGGCCTTTGATGTAATGGACATTCAGGCCTTTGATGTAGTCTATGTTGACAACTAGAAGTACTGAAGTCAACCCCAAGAAGAATTGCAACAAGAGTATGCATAATATTCATTATTTATACAGCGAATGATATTTCTAGACAACCCTCAATTACAATGTGTGGCTATGTTGGCTACATACAGCACTGTGGTATCTTCTAATAATACTCCTAAAATTGTCAATTGCGTTCATTTTACAGCCATTGGTAGATGGAATTTACCTTAGTAGTGTTGTGTAAACCACACTTCAAATTCCAGCCCACCTTCCCATCCTTTCAGTTGTTATTCCTATTAACCTCGAGACGGCCGCGTGTTTTCGGTCCCATCTCCTTAACGTTAGGTTTATGATAATTGATGTATATGAATATGAAAACTTGGCTCTGTACAATTAAATCGATTGAGCCTGTACAAATAAATGAACTGAAAAAAAATGGAATATTTCATGTAAATTTAGCTCAAATTCCGCCTGAATCTAGTCTGTTGTATGGTAGATTGCAAACATTGTTGTATGGCGCATTAAAGATTGCATACAATCTCGTTGTTCAGGCTTGTTTGGCTAGTATTGAAACGATTGCAAATTTTACGCGCCTGTTAAAATTCATTGTTTTTTTCTGTGTAGTATTGCAGAACTCTTGGATCCAGCCTTTGCCACGACCAGACGTGTTTTTCTTTTCTCTCAGTTTTTTCGGTCGTTTGAAAGTTTAAAAAATAGTTTGAATTATTTAATTATCAATATGTTTCTGTTAGTTATATTATTTGTTCTCTTGGTGGAAATGTGGAAAAGTAAAAAAGTACAAGTGTAATAGAATCCAATCGAAAATCAAATACGGCGCGTGTGTGAGCGAAAAGAAGCGGAAGTGTGATTTTGAAGGGTGAACCTCTGGATTGAGGCTCTGGACGTGATGATGAACTGCTTTGCAAATCGTTGAGGTGAGCTCTTTCCATATTGTCTCTTAATTATTCTTGTTCCCTGAAGAAAGAAATCGAGACCAGTTGTGGAAGCATTGCGAATAGAATAATGCATTTAACTAATCATGTTTTTTGTTGTGGCATGAATCACGTAATCAATTATAATATTTGAAAATTGGAAATATCTTTCTTGTCATCATGCAGCTCTGGGAGTGGAAAGCGGTTTCTGCTGGAACCGAGGATGTGAGGAGAAGGTGTTGATGGGTCCATGAGAGCACGGCAGGTTATGAAATTGGAAGTAAAACAGAAATTTAACATCGCTAGAACTGCTCTGTGCCATCGGCGGCATATTTATGAGCACGATCAAGCCGGCAATCTTTTTCCTGTCAATGGTTTCCTTCCAACTTGCCTACCTCACATTGTGGTAGTTAGGCTAGAGATTGCCTGTTTGATCGGATACCGCCTTTCAAACATGCCCACGCTCAATATCAACTACTTCTATTCAATTTCACAACCTGCCGTGCTCTTGCGGACCTATAAATGCGTTCTCTTCACATCTTTGGTCCTAGCAGAGGTTGCTGTCCACTTCTAGGGTTGCATGATGTTTGGAGGATGTTACCAGTTTTCAAACATTAATAATAGTTATGTGTGGGCTTGCAACACATAAACAGGGTCTGTCCAGTATATGTTGTTCCTTTTTTGAGAGCGATTAATCACCATAAACCATAAAAAGATTTGCAGCGAAACATTATTAAATCAGTCTCACTCATATCTTACTAAAACTATTCGAACCAACACTGCCGTTTCTTGTACGGCTAGTAATAAAAGTAATGCTTGAGTCCCAACCGTTTGAAGATAAATGGATCATCACTTAACCTTCTTAGACTAGATGCTCCCAACGACCATTTTCAAATATTTTTTTGTTGTGTACACCTAACAGAGCATTATGTCCAACTGCTCTATCTGACTATTCATTTCCCTTTTTCCATCGCTATCTACTGAAGACTACGTGGGTTCCCTGTATTTTGTTAAAGTAGAATCCTCCCTATCTCCAACGGTTGCATGGGCGTGGCCAGGTGAGCGATAAGGGAGTGTCTTCGTGAAGATTATTGCATGAATAAACGAATCACTAACTGGTTCCGTATCATGGTGACATTCAATGTCTTCAACGAATTATTCGTTATCGTAGCTCCATCCTCGAGATGTGTAAACTTTAATGCTAATGCTAATGCAAATGCTAGTATTGCAGAATTCTTAGATCCAATTCATCTTTCTGGTTCCGAATTGCTGAATTATCAAATGATACGGATGTTCCGTAACTTCCGGAAGAACATTCAATGGCCATCAAGTACCATAAATTATTCTCCTCATTGCTTTACTTCTTATATTTTATTTACAAATGGTTTTGAAAACAATCCTATCGCTTCAGGGCGAGACTTATGAATGTACCATTTTATCGGATGTTCCGAATACTCCAAGTGGCCATAAAGTGCCCATAACTTGAAAGTGTTGCCTAATACGACAATTTAGATATTTGAAAACAGCAGCACAAAATTACTTGAAAACACATAATTTAGCTATGTGAATTTCCTATTTAGACTTTTTCCGTCTTTTGTATGCAATGGAATCACTGTGCGTCGGTATCAATCGTTATCTACGCATTCTAACTGGAATAAAATGGGTGCTTTCTTAGATCAGGGGCAACTACAAAGAAACACCATGCAAGAGTTGACTTGCTTAGATTCCCGGTCTGGTATAGGAATAGGAATTTGTGTTACAGGAAAAGTTATTGAATCATAATCGGGCATGATGCAAAGATCGAACACGAAATTATTGCAAAACTACAACTCTTTTTCCACTGGACAAAAATCAACAAAATTTTGCACAGTTTGAAGTAAATTGTTTACAGTTTATGAACTGCGTCCACGTAAAACTTTGTTTTCTGTGTAGATTTTGAATTATTTTACGGATCGCCGGTACGTTTGACTTATATGACTGCTGAAACTGTCCACTTTATTTTGTAGTACAACTACTACATTCAGTAAAATGGTGTCGAATCAAGTGGAATTAAGCTAACGCGTTTTATACGAACGGCAGGAAAATCCGAATTTATCGGTACACAGAGACAAATTTGATAGTCAATTTTACCATTATTGGGGGTTAGGATGACTATTGCAGTATAGTGATTTTGAACCGACTATTATCATGGTCAAAACACCCATTAAAAATAGTTGATTCAACATTTACCATAACGTCCGAATAGTCCTTGTTACCATGATAGTCAAGAATGCCATGACCGTGGTGAATTCGTCCATTTTCATGGTTATTGTAACCATTATATGCAATAGTCATCTTAACCATGATTTAATTGTCGGTATAACGATAGAATTTTTCTCAGAGTACGCAATCTTGCCGAGAAACTAGAACTACCGTAAAGTACTGTGTTGTGTATTTGCAAATCATTTGACCAGCGCTTGACTGTGGATCGGATGGTTAGAAATGGAACAAATCGAAAACTATGCTACCGACAAATGGACAAGAAGGTGGTAGCCATTATTGAGAAAAATCCCAACCTTCTACGCGCAAAAAGTGAAGCAGAGGCAAGAAACTGAATGCGTACAAAGTGAAAAAGGTGCCCAACAAGCAAAAGCAGGTGATGACAAGCAAACATGTCAAAAGTAAAAGTATTTGATTTAGCAGGCCATATGTAATTGTGGTCAAAAATCTAAATGTTTCGTCTCTACCGGCACTATCAATAAGGATAAGTACGAGAAAGAATGTCTGCAAAAAACGGTTGCTAACCGTTGATTAGAAGCCACGACTCTCTAGCTCTAATTTGGCATTTATTTGGCCTTTTGCCACTATGCGAAATCCGTTCTGGAATGGTATAAGGTACAAGAGGTCAAATACGAGCTAAAATCAGCCAATCCACCAGACTGTCCAGAAATTTGCAACATTGAGAAGTACTGGGCTCTAGTTAAGCGGAAACTCTTCGAAACTAAGAAGAAAGCAAACGGTACCGATGATTTCAAGAGAAGATAGAGAATCGTCATGGCAGGCGTATTTGAAGATACCGTACGGAACATGATGGCGGGTGAACCACAGCCGGTTCGAGAATTTTACAGAAAGAAGGATTAATATATTAATAAACTGTTTCTAATGTAGAATGACTCTTTGATTTTTAAATAATCAATCAGCTTTGTGGAATCTTGCGTATTTTTTTTGCTGCTATCAAAATAATAGCAGCAAAAAAAAACCGTTGACTGAAATTTAACGCGTACAGGCTTTACAATTCGATAATTAAAATGAATGTATGTTTTAATACTGTTAGAAATCACTTGATATATAAGTAGCGGATCTCTCAAAGATGATCGAAAAGTTTAAACAATAGGCCCAACTCCATAAGATTTCGTAATCATAAAAACAGAGCTCAAAACCACATCGTGTTACGGTTACATTTGCTACAGTCTCGAGAACGATTCACTTTCGCTCGTCTCTGTAGACGTCGTCGTTGTCATTATCCAAACGGCAATCTGATAGACCATAAAATAGTTTATGAAACTGGTACCTACTCGCTTCGGTTGACAATGGAAGCATGGAAATCGTTTGTCGTCTTTTGAAAGCCATCATCGAATTACACGGCAAAATATCTTTTCATGAATGGACGCACGAGTGGCGATACCAAGAAGAGCGGGCTTCTGCACACCGTAAGTAACAACAAAACTATTTACTACTCAAAGCAATGATGCTCGTAATAAGCATTGGGAGGTAATTGGACGCGTTGAAATTGCCGCGCAGTTTCACTTATCGTGTTGTTTTTCGTTAAAATTTTGTGAAAACATTTTATCTGCACATGTTCACGTGCATAGTCGAAACCATATGTACGCACGTAGTTTTCAAAGATCGCTCTCTGCCTGGCCGATGCCATTAGCCCAGTTTTGTCTTGCGAGAGTTCGCGCACAGACCACCAATCTGAGAGCAATCTTATCCGAGTGAAATGGAAACTCTTAGCTCGTCGAGTCAGAAGAAATCAAGAGTAAAACTACTCCTTCCGAGTCGTCCCCGGGCGCGTGGAAAGTGAAATTATCAATAGTTATATTTAACCCTAATTTGCGTAATCGAGCTTAGAAATGCACTAGCATGCGCTATCAACTTCAAATTTTGAACAAGCCATCGTTGGCAGAAAGTGATAGGATCATCAGGTGCAATTTTCGTGAGGATGGTTCGAAACTACGGTGAAGTGCTGCCCCATTGACCGGAAAGTGGTGTTGATTTTATTTTCCCACCAATCGAGGTAATTTTCACACCGTAGTAATGATAGTCATCGTTTATTTTCGCTTCTAGCAAACAGTTGCCTTTAGCATGGGAACCAGCAAGAATTGATAAGTTAGAAGGCCAATTAGTTTGAATGGTGCGAAAATTATAGCGGGGATGATCGGAATGATCAAGTGATGGTTCCAGCATTAGAACGTGGTAGAATGGAGCATCCAGCAAATAATTTCGGGCAATTTTTGTTCTTTCAAATGTCTTTTCTATCGTCATTCCTTATATAGTAATCTATTGGGCAGCCAAAATTGGTCCAGGAAAAAAAGCACCTGATGTATAGCAGCGGGCATTAAATTAGAGGTTTATGCCAAGTATCTGGACATAAGTGTGAAATTCGAAGGAATATCATTACTCCCCAAAGAGTCTCTCCCTGTTTTTTTAATCATCTTCAAATTAGCAGGGTGCCTAACCAGAACCTCGACTGTACCTATCTTGATTTGTGCTGGTAACGGTTGTCTCTTGTCTTCTGGTATTTCGCACATACATATCTTGTTATCTCCTCTAGCAAGTTTGCGGTTATGTCATTGTCCATGTTTTAAGTAGCGGCAGGGTTCTTGCTTCCTCTATGAGAGTATGAGTTATTGTATAAGATTTCTGGATTTTATCATGGGGTAATTCAGAATAAAAATATTAGAATGATTGATGGTGAGGTGAATTAGCTAAGCTTTACTTACATGGGGCATCCCTTAACTAATCTGGTGAAGGTGTAGCCAGAACCGAAATTGAGGTAGTTGAGTTCGAGTTGACCGGGAGAACAAGTTGCTTTTGAACACAAACGACCGCTACAGGTTAAGGTAATTAGATTATGGAAGCAAGAACTACTGAACGACTGGGTTGCGGTGGAGTAACCTGGCTATGAAACTAGGACGTCATTGTTTGTGCATATCCAGTGGTTAGCAGCACCCTCTCATAATCTTATGAAACTTTGTGGGTGTGTAGTCTATGTCTTTTCAAGCAACTTTGCATACTTTGTTTTTTCATAATCTATTTAGACTACCATTTGAAACGGGTTTATGTTTTTAGATCGTTTTTTTAAATCAACGTGACTCAAAAAGGAAAATGCTTACAAAAAAGTGATGTATGGGCGACTTTTAGAAACTTGTCTTAGCTTTTATGAAAAAAATAGTAAAAATTGTAAAATCATTTCTCACACGCTAAAAAAATAAATTTTAAAATTTAAAGTCAATTTGCAAAAACTAGCTAAAAATTGGACGATTTTTTTTTAAAAAGCTAATATATTTGTCTAAAAGTTCGCTATACATTGCAAGATGGGCACTTGTAAGGAAAAAAAAAAAGTTTTTCTGACAAGAAATTTTTCATGCCCTATTTTTACCGTGTATGTCGCAAACTCGTCTAGTTATTGTCTTCAACACTCTTATAAAATCCAATAAAATTTAGCAGTCATAAAAAATTGAATGTATTGGTAAAAATTTGGTAAAAAACAATAATCATGTTAACTAACATTTGAAAAGGGTAAAAAACATTCAATTTCTCTTGGCATTAGTAAAACAGAACCATAAGTGTACGTTTAAGAACAAGTCATTCATAACTGCTTGTTCGGATGTTCCTAGGCGAAGAGGCGAGGGGGAGGGGGGGTTCTGAATGGGGTGTAAGGAATGTCAAGATTGGTTACAGAATGTGAAAAAGGTATGGGAAAAATTGTGATAGAGGGGGGCTGATAAATCTAAAAGAATACGACGACATATATGAATCGTCTTTAAATGGATATGCATCAAGTCTTATCAAATTTTTAAAATAAAATTTGATAAGACGTGATGCATATCCATTTGAAAACGATTCAAATATGCAGTCATATGAATTATCAAATGACTGTTTATGTTAATGAAAACTAATAGGTTTCACCAAAAAAGCTAGGTAAGGGTTTTATTTTATTTGTTTTTTACATTTACATCTTCACGTATTAGTTATTAACATAGCTTCATATATCTAATTTATAAATCTTTCACATACAAAGTGTGTTTCTTTGGATTATCTTTTGAATCAGAAAACCGTATAGCTGAAATTTAATTTTCTAAAATAGGTACAAAGCACTGAACATGTGTTACAGACATTGTCTTTACGTAGCTATGTAATTCCTCAAGTTCTTCTGAAATTTTTGCATACTGTTCAGCTGATATGAAGCAGAAATTTAGTTTTGTAATACTTATATTTGATTGTTCAACTGCCTAGTCATATAGTTCCCGAGGAGTTTTGATTGTGTTTCCACTTCTTGAACACTTGCTCTCTTTGCCATTCGCTTGAGATTACCACCAATAGCATTACATGGACCTTTTCCCATGAGACGTTCCAATCCATATATGGACTTGAAATTGCACACGCTGGCAAAGTTCTTTTTGTTCAAATTTTTACAATTTTTTTCATAAAAGTAAGGACGATTTTCTAAAGATCATTAATGCATCACTTTTTTGTGTAAATCTTTTCGTTTTTGAGTTACGTTGATTGAAAAAAAAAACGATCAAAAAATTTAAGCCTTTTCAAATGATAGTATACAAATTTTGAAAAAAAAAAACGAATTGAATAAACATAGTCTACCCACTCCCAAAGTTTCATTGGATTCTGAGAGGGTGCTGCCAATCACGAAGACGAGTTGACGTGAAATTTGTCTAATGCTTCTCACCCAAGGAAAGTGGTTTTTTAGCACACATTACCAGCAATGAAATTCGAATCTATTTGTAAAACTCACTCAGCCACTCAGTTATAAATCTCAGCCTTGGTAATATCGGAACGTACTCGACTAAGACCTGGCCGTGTATGCAGCTCCAGCAAGATTGATTTGAGTTACCGGTAGGAATTCACAGTAACGTTGCATGAAGGGCCAAAAATCGGGGGCGGAATCGTAAGAACTTCAGGACACAAGAATCTCCTTCCAACGATACGGTACAACAAATCGAAAAACCCAATGCGCAATA
Source organism: Aedes japonicus (assembly GCA_034211315.2). Taxonomy (NCBI): domain Eukaryota; kingdom Metazoa; phylum Arthropoda; class Insecta; order Diptera; family Culicidae; genus Aedes; species Aedes japonicus. Next base: position 99,071 of record JASCZW010001412.1, on the reverse strand, counting down.
CTTATTAAGCTTTCTACAGGATGGATATTTAAGAAGGGTGTGACACTCTCACTGAAACTGTTGGAGTACAATTCACAGCATCATAACCGAATCGGTAGGGTAAAGAAATTGCCAAGACATGAGAAGATGTGAATGCGGCATTGTTAATGTCGCCATCGTCCAGAATTGCAACCCAGTCTATGTTGGTCAGCACCCCGGTTATGCTACGATGCTCGGCTTTCCGGAAATCATACGACACAGGCGCTGGAAAATCCCCATAGTCGTTGTTCAGACTTACGGGAATGGAAACGACTAGAGGTTGGGTCCTTCCTTAGCCCCGTCGGTAAAGGCGCAGCTACAAAGCAACACCATGCTGGAGGTGGCTGGGATCGATTCCCAGTCTGGTCTAGGAATTTTTCGTTAAGGAAAATTTTTCGACTCCCTTGGCATAGGGTATGGTTGTACTTGCCACACAGTCATACTAATGCAAAAACGGTACCTGTCATCGAAAGCTCCCAATTAATAACTGTGGAAGTGCATTTTGAAAACTAATTTGAGAGCAAACAATAAACGAATCGTGAAGGCAATAGCACGAAATACCAGCCACATTGGAGTCATCGAGCACCAATCCGTTGAAGCCGAGTTTTTAACTATGTATGTATGCATGTAAATTGGAAGCCACCATCGTAGCGTGGGTCTTGCCCTGCAGTCGGGTCCACTTAACAGAAAGATCATACTTTGTTATCGTTCTAGATTCAACATACTGCTGTATGAAGGGTCAAAAAGGGTTGGGCCGGCCCGTAAGCTGAGACACTTACCCGAAACCTGCGGGAATAAGAGAATCTCCTTCCAGCAATATGATCAGATAAATCGAATAACAACATACGCGATTAAGTTAAGCTTTCCACTAGATGGTTTGTATGAGAAAGGCGTGTCAAATTCATTACAATTATTGGAGTGGAATTTACTAATCATAAATGATCCTAGACTTCGGTTGGCTGTCCACTCCATTGTCTAATTGCAACTTCAATGATACCCTGATGCACCCTCCCATCCCAGTATTTAATTGTTTAAAATCAATAAATATAATAAGGTTCATGAAATATATATCAAATATGGAATATGTAAAGTAAATAAGTATATGTAAAGTGATGTAGTTTGATATGACAAAATGGGTAGCCTGTTCTGGAACCTGTCAGAACCTTTAAACATAATACAATAAGAAGCGGTTTATGTTAATAGTTAATATCGAAATGCTGGTCAATACTGTTTTCTAAAATTGTTAAAATTTGTAACTTCTACTGTCGAGGCTGTGAAGAATAATAATACACCAACAAGTCCTAATCGAATTTTCAGTAATAAATACGTATGTTTGCCGCAGATTCAGTTAAAACCTCATGTATTGAAGGTAAAAATGATAACAATAGCGAATGATTAGGTCTATTTGCGTAGCTGAAAATTAAAAATACATTCAGTAATAAGAGCAAAAGTGTAACGCAGATTCAGTTGCAGCTTCTAGTAACGACTGCTCCAGAAAGTATAAGCACACCTTATTTTAACGGTCACTTTGAATATAATGAAAATTTTCAACATGTTTTGGCTGCGTCCTTTTGTTTGCACATTTCTGAATGACATAGCATCAAAAAGTGCTCAGTTTTGTGTTACCTATCAAAATGCGCGGTCTTACTCCGGAACAACGAAAAAGTATCGTGCACAAATGGTGCACTGTGAGCGGACTCTCCTTGAGAAAATTGGCCAAGGAAGAGGGTGTAAGCGTCGGAGCGGTACGATCTGCGATTCGAAAATGTGTACGTTTGAAGATGCGCCGAAGAGTGGTCGGAAATCCGGTCCTGTTAGTCCGGGTATCGATAAAAAGATCAGGGATGTCTACAAGCAAAAACCAGTGACCAGTGATGTTGCGAAAAAACTAGGGACCTCGTCGAGTAACGTCATGTGTGCCAAAGAAATACTTGGGCTAAAAACATACCGGAAGCAGAAAAAACCCAAAAGTAACCCAAAACAGGCCGCGTCCGTGAAACCACGGGCCCGCAAACTCTACGATTCGTTATTGTGTAGAAATTCTGGGTGTATAATAATGGATGATGAAGCGTATGTGAAACTAGATTACAAAACGCTTCCCGGACCACAATTATAAGCGAAGACAAAGACATCCCCAAAATAGAGAAGGCAATTTTTACCGAAGAATTCGGTAAGAATATTTTGGTTTGGCAGGCAATATGCGAGTGTGGTAAAACATCTAGTCTGTACATCACAACGGAATAGATGAACACTCAAAAATACGTTAAGGAATGTCTCCAGAAGCAATTATTGCCGATGATCAGGCAGCACGAAGGTCAAGTAGTGTTTTGGCCTGATTTGGCGTCATGTCATTACGCAAAGGACATTTTAGAATGGTACAAAAGTCAAAATGTATGTTTCGTGCCGAAAGACATGAATCCGCCGAACTGCCCGGAGGCACGGGCTTTTTGTTCATTAACCAAAGCAAAGCTTCGAAAATTCATAAAACTAGCGGACGACATCCAAAAATTTAAAAAAGATTGGCCAAAAGTGGTCAAAATGGTGAGAAGTACCACTGTGCAGAAGCTAATGGGTCATGTTCGAGGAAAAGTTATGAGTCTTGGCTATGATTAAATATTTTGATTAAACGAGAGTAAAATATCATATGAAACACAAATACAAATATGATTTGCCAAATAAAATTATTAAAACTAAAAAAACATGACTTTTTTGTAATTTTGAAAGTGTGCTTATACCTTCTGGAACAGTCTATAATAGCATCAAGTCTATGGATTGTACGCCGACGCTATTGCGTTTGATGTTCGACGACTCTGACACTGCCAGGAAGATCAACTGTGACACTAAGACTAAGACAGAAGCTATCATATCCGGCGTATTTGCACCGGATTCTATTGGGGTGGTGATGAAAGAACTCACTGCAACTCCATTCGTCAGTGTAAATACTGAAAGCAGCAATCACGGTAACATAAAGTTGTTCCCTATCGTCGTGCAGTACTATGACACAGTGGTGATATTCAGGTGAGGATTCTGGATCTCTATGAAGCGGCGAATGAAAAAGCTTCACGATTGCAGTCCTGATTAAAACCGCATTCAAAAGGCACAATCTGCTGGATAAATTGATGCTCTCCAGCGGAGACAACACGAACACGAATAACGGTGGCGTTAACAGACGAGGAAAGGACAATATTTTCAACCTGTTGAAACCGAAATTCCATTCCAATCTTGTTGGTATTGGATGCCCATTAGCCTGGGTCAAAATTCAAATTCCAGTTCCCTTTTCATTTTTGGAAGCGTTTTGGGTCCTATAACAACTGTGCTAAATTTCAGCTCGATCGGTAAAACTATATTTTTGCGTTCGAGGTTTTAATTTTACATAGGATTTTATATGGGAAAACTTACTTTTATGTAGAATAATCTGGCGAGGTGACCCGTTGCCATCTAAAAATAAGTGAACCAAATTTTCCTCTTGAAATTTTTCCAGGAAACTTTTTTCGAAGACCGCAAAGCAATCCGACGATTGTGGAAAAAAAAATATTGAGCTAAAACTGATTACAATCCAAACGAACGGCTCATTGAACTGTTTTCTAACAACACTGCACCTGCAGCATGGCCTGTAGCCTGCTGCTGTTGGCGCAAGCAACCATGTGTTGTGGGGCGTTCACTCGGCATGGAGAGTAGCCGATATCATGCGCATCAAATCTTTGGTTTGGATGATACTGTGCAAACGCTTCCGGTATAGTGGACCTATCATTTTTAACGGGGCTTCATACGCAAGCGTAATTTTTTAAAGGGATTACATGTTTTGTAGAAAATTGTTCTAAACAATTAAACATTTCAACGAAAAACATCAAGAGTAGAGTGACCTCCTAAAAAGCAATATAGGCTGAACCCGAAGTTCTGCAAAATAAGAGTGGAAAAACGAATAAATATCTTTTCAGACAATTTACCTCACTTTAGAATTCAAAATATCGGTACAATTTACATAATTGGTACATCATACAAATATGGCAAAAAATCGTATTTCTGTCAATGTGCCGCTACTTAACTTCAATACTTCACTTAACTTCAAAACCATTTTAACTTTCATTTCAACTTTACAACCATTGAAGTGGCTTAACTTCTTCGATGCACTCTGGGGTGGCATAGTGCTTCAAGTAATTATAATAAAACATCACTTGAAGCGCATCCCTTTTTGTTGACATTATTTTGGCTTTGAACGAGTTCAAAACTAGGCCAACAAAAGGAATCGCACCGTTCCATTTTCTTCAAGTAACAGATTATAATTCGAACTTGCAACGGAAGCTATTTATAACTTTGTTCAAACGGAGTCAACTGTCAAACTGTTCTATGTGCATGATATCGGCTTCTCTCCATGCCGAGTGAACGCCCCACAACAACATGGTTGCTTCGCGCCAACAGCAGCAGGCTACAGGCCATGCTGCAGGTGGCAGTGTTGTTAGGAAAAACAGTTCAATGAGCCGTTCGTTTGGATTGTAATCAGTTTTAGCTCAATATTTTTTTCCACAATCGTCGGATTGCTTTGCGGTCTTCGAAAAAAAGTTTCCTTGAAATATTTCCAAGAGGAAAATTTGGTTCACTTATTTTTAGATGGCAACGGGTCACCTCGCCAGATTATTCTACATAAAAGTAAGTTTTCCCATATAAAATCCTATGTAAAATTAAAACCTCGAACGCAAAAATATAGTTTTACCGATCGAGCTGAAATTTAGCACAGTTGTTATAGGACCCAAAACGCTTCCAAAAATCAATAGGGAGCGAATTTTATTTTCTTCCATATGTTTGTGTCCCAGGCTATTGCCCATCCTACGTCTTAAAGAACGCGCTTCACCACGCACTGCATCAGATTGAAAAGTTTTGATATGGACTCTAAAAATTTTCAACTATTTTCGATCAACACTGTGCGAACTGCAGAGTTGAAAGAGTTCTGCGACTTTGTAGACATTCGCAACCTGCTGTATAACAGTAAAACACGGTGGCTCAGTTTGATGCCAGTAGTTCGTCGTAAATTGTAAATGTTTCCTTCTTTGAAGTCGTATTTTCTATCACAGGAACAGCCACCCAAAATCTTCGACAATATTTTTCACGATGAATTGAGTGAATGCTATTTACTGATGACACTCTTCAGTGAAAAAAATAAGTTTCTTGAAAGGGAGCAGAACACAGCAGTAGAGGTATTGCGCATAATTGATGAGTTCTCGTCAAGAAAGGATTGATGCGAAATTTTTACAACTAAGTATCATATCAATACGATCTAAGCTCAGGAAGGATGGCAAGGAACAAAAATGTTTGGAGTTTCAAACCGCTACTGAAGAAGTATAAAGGGCCACTAAGCAGTACTTGGAGAAATGGACAGAGCATTTTTCTGACTTCAGAGTATGAATTCAACAACTTGAAGTAATACTTGAGCTCCAAAGACCTTGAGTACCTATTTCAAACAAGACTGTAATAAGAAGCTGTAGGATTTTGTTTTGGCAGCAATCTGAATGTTTCTGATTATCAAGAAATTTTCAAGATTGTCCAGTACGTTTTTTCGATTCACAACACAAACTGTGGGCGCATTTTTTTGTTGATTAAAGCTCTGTGGAGTGATGAGAGAAATCGATTGACGATTGAAACCGTTAAACATCTGATTACTGTTAAGTTCAATATGAAGCGTTTGAAATTAATTGACTTTTTGAACACAAAGTTACTTAAAAAAAAAAACGGTTCCTCAGAGAAATATGATAAATAAAGCTAATTGAAGCAGATCGCGAGCTCTGCAGCTGAATCAGTAGTTTTTTTGTGTTTATTTTTTGTGTGTCTTTTTATAATGGTGTCTTGATTTTTCTATGGATTTGCATCAGATTCTAATCAGTCATAGATACTTTTTCATGGAACGACTTTCAATTTTTTATGGATCATTTCTTCAATCTTATTGGTGTTAACTTAGTGCTGCCGCCGATAGCTTTGTAGTCGACGCTAACAGTTCTTATAACTCTAGGGTTTTTTTTCATTAGGGCGAATCTACAATTGAGAGATTCTCTCCGGGCTCGCTCTCTTTCATTCATAAACCAATCACCTTTATGTTTTTCATTCTACTATTTGTAGAGTGTGCTAGCCAGCACTGTTATGTTTCGATCTGTACTAATGAATGCCTCGTAAGGTTTAAAATGACGCTGCAATGAATGAAAGAGAGCGAGCCCGGAGAGAATCTCTCAATTGTAGATTCGCCCTAATGAAAAAAAAACCCTAGAACTGTTACGGGTCACTTAAAGTTTCATATGCGACACATAGACGTGAAAAATGCCTACTTGTACGGAAACCTAGACCAGGAAAAATATATTCGATGCCGGACAAGACTAACCTCGTCATAAGATTGGCACAGTGATGGAAATCGTGCTGCAATCCAGCTTTCGTTAATCTGAGTCGGATGCTAGATGGTATGTAAAGTGAGAGAGGTGATTTTATGTACGTCTTAATGTACGTCGCTGATAAAGGAGTCACGGCCAAGCAGGATAAATTTATGGTATGGTTGGAGAGTTTTGTGCGAATCCATACCATTTCAATGAATTAACTTTTAAGTTGTCAAATGTTTCGATGCATGTACACAGAAAAAAATCATGAATTTTGACAGACACTTAAAACTCCCCTTCGTTCGATTGCAAGCCAAAGCGAGCGTAAACAACGAATTTGTTTGTAATCTTCCGTACAACCGACCTGATTTATGTTATATTTGGCGTGAATTTACAAGAAATGTCCCATGACATTATGTTAAATCTAGCACTCCATTTATGTGCATTGGCAAACGCAGATAATTACATGTTTCTTTCAAACTGTGTGTGCTTAAAATCGAATAATAGGGAATAATCTGAAATCATCGATAATTTCAAACACTGAGCTTATTGCTCAGTCGACGTTACTGAAATACAGCACGTCGTTTTCCTAATCGAATCCTCTAATTAACCAATGTTTAAAAATCCGGAAATATTTGAGTAGGCTCAGCGTTGCACATATTTATTTTGATCGCAGCATGAACACTTTTTCTTGTCATGAAGAAGTGTCCAGATTCGAAAACATGAACGATATATTTTGAACAACTAACCTCATTAGTGTTCAGTAGAAGAATCATGTTTTGCAACGAATTCCAGTTTTGTTTTGCACTTCATAGCTTTTGAAGTTCTTCCTGAAGATTCTTCTCGATAAAAAAACCGCTGCCTGAATCTTCAGACTCATTGCGGGAGTTTTCTGGCTTTAGTCTCACTATTAGCCGGATCATGCTGAACTTCAAACGTCAGCTATTGGTTTGATCATGACAATAACATTCATGCAGATAAATGATTTATTATGTTAGGTTTTTTTTGGTGTTCAGCCTCTTTGAATTTTTTTTGTGAATTTTTAAATATTAAAATATTTCTGACCATCCTCTAGGATTTCTGACCATTTTTGTCACATATGGATATATTTTGGATAACAAAAGATTAGAGGAATGGTTCTACCTTAGTCTAAAACTTCCCAAACTGTATCGAATTGGAATCTCAAAACCAGAAACATATGAGTTGCTTGAACGATACGTCTAAAGTGTAAGGAATTACTGCAAGGTGGATTAGTCCTTATTTTGCTATCCGGCCTGGCATTATACCCCGCTATGAAGCGGGCGCCACGCAACTCAGCATTACATTTTTTTCATGAACGATAATAACTGACTGTGCATAAGAACGGATGAACACATAGTTGTGGGGTTCGGTCGGAATGGGATGTAAATATAAAGCTCACAGGAAAAAAAGACCTATGAACGCTAAGTTAAACTCCGACCCATGCCTGCTTATTCTCGTTCTCGATGTGTTATTCCTTCTTTAAGGGGAAGCTTTCTTAAAGTGAAGGAACGTTTTGATTTTTGTAAACCATTAATTTGAAATACTTAAGAAATGTTTGATGTTTTTTTTTCAAAGCCAACTGTTCCGGTTTTAATGTTTGGCTTTGAATTGTTTTTGAAAAATTCAAAACATCGTTGCTTCGTGTTGAAAGCTGCCCCTTAAGTCAGAACATAACAGTGATGGACACACCTCCACCGTGGTGTGGGACTCCCGGCTGTTAGCTTGATTGCGTTTATAACAGAAGGCCTAATAGCGATCGGTGGGTAACTGGCTAGACGTTGAAATGCTTTTGGCGTTCTTGGGAAGTCTTCAGGAAATAAGAAGTTATTCAAAAGGAAAGACTGTTTCAATTGACCAATAATGCATGTCTGAATACTTTTGAGCTTACTTGAGGTTTTAAGTTGAGTAGATATGTGCTGCAAGGAATTTCGAAGTATTGCCACTGAGTCGAAAAAAATTGTATTATCATTTTAGAACTTAGTTTATTGTTTGACTTTCAATACGCAGTGGATCAAATTTTTAAGCAATTTCCAAACTTGGGCAATAAAATAGATCAAGCGAAAAGCAATAAATGCTAAAAAGCGATATCTCATCGTTAATTACCCAATTCAAAATTTGATCGATTAGGCCAATTGGACACGTTTCGATTTACTCAATGAGGTTGTTAGTAGCAGTTCTATTTCAATCTAGTTTACTTTCAACAGAGAGTTGTAAAGTATGGGTTATATATTTTATAGCTATGAACCAGGAACCACTAGCAATTACATTTTTGTTTTTCAATTATTTTTTTAAATAATTTCTCAAATAGTCCTTCCGTCTTTTTTGTGCTTTAAGAATAAGAAAATCCATCTTCATTTCCTACAGTGTCTGCATTTATCGCATCCAAGTGATAACAACATAAATCAGCCATGCATCTACGCACTAAAAAGCGCGTCTAGCGGAATTTGCTTTACCATTTTTCAGAACTTGTATTTCATCCTCCTTGTAAAACTGACACCAGTTCTTATGTTACTCAAAATGTTTACCTCACTTAATCTCATCGTAATCAATGCAGCAAAACTAAGCTATTATTCTGAATCTTGCGCGAAATTCCAGAGCAGGTATGTATGACAAAGCGCGTGCCATTTTTTATCGCTTTCGAAGCCCTCATCGTTGATAGCAGCGGGTGCTGTCACTCCCGGTGCTGCCCCCGCGGATCAACCGAACCCATCCATCCACCAGCGGAGCGTGATAAAGTGCAATATCAAGCAGAAGGTGAACAAAATGCCGCTCTTCTCTTCCGAACCATACTGCTGTGGCCTGCTAAGAGGCTTGGAGAGTGCTGCACCGGGGGCCGAGTTTCCCAAATCACCCAAAGAAGTTGCACACGGCTGGGCCAGGCCAGGCCAGGCCAGACCGGGCCGGGGTTGCGGCGAAATATGCTCAGGCAACACTCGCACCTTTTCCTCTTTCTTGCTTCCAGCGTGCGATTATTCGTGTTGCGACTGCCGTCCGAACTGGACCTGTTTGAGCCCCATTCCTGTTGTTGTTGGACGTTTGTCTACGTTTCTCAAACACCCGAGCACTGGCTGACGGTTGACCAAGATTCGTTTCAGTGTTTTTGTGGCCGTTGTGGAGGAAAAAGATGTGCGAATGAGGCTGATCTTGCGGTGATTTTTCTTCTGCGCATTTCCAGATCTGTGTGATATACGGTAGCTTGCGTATGGGATAAGCGATAGAAGAGCAAACGTGTTCCTCGGGATGCTGTTAGGTGGTGTCTTGCAACAGTAGTACACTTTGTGCAAGAATCTTTATTTTCGGAAGCAATTAGAGCTGTCAGGTTTGAGGTGCAAGAAAGATAATTTGCTTTTGTGGCTTTTGGTTGGAGATTCGTGTTTGAAGAGTGCGCGTTTTTGTTCCCTTGTACTATACAAGGTGTGTCCATCGTTTTGTCGAAGAAGTGGTTGACCCAAATTTGGCCTTGAAAGTGTGTGACCCACAGTGGAGAAGTGCATGCTATGATTGATGATCTACCAGGGTAGTCAAGGAATGATTGAATGGTGTTTTTTTGAATGAGATGCAAATCGACAATTGAAGTGATTTACCAATAGAAGTGTAATAATAGGATGTGCATTAATAGTGTCCTGTGCAAGATGGATAGCATCAAGCGCCAGTTAGGGCTTGCGGACGGTCGTTGGTGGTTTTTCTCGGGAGGAGGTTATCCCATATTATTGCTCTATGGTGTTCTGCTGATTGCTGTGTTGACTCCAGGTGGATCCGTCGAAGGTTATCGAGTGCAAAAACGAGGTGAGACTTATAAACACGATCATATTGGGTGTTGAATTTCAGTTCCCGTTAGCTGGTTGTCTGTGGTCAGCAAGGTAGATGATAGATTGGAGCCCGAATTTGTTTGCGTTGCTATTTTTGGGGCGGTGACGAGAATATCATCACTTCGTGTTGCGGTTGATAATTTGCATAGAACAAGATTGCAAACGGTTCTCGTGTGGTTGGAATTTTTGCTATGCTAATTTGTTGTCGAATGTGGACGTTCGAATGAATTTTCGCTGTATTCAAACTGTTTATTGATGGGGAGGTTTTGATCCATCTGATAGCTTGTTTGGACTGATTTTTATCAATATTCAAAACAGGATTTTGTGTAGTTTGGCTTGATGGGGTTTGCAAACTAATTAATCGCCATTTACTGACTGTTGATCTGTCAAACCGATTTCTATACATTTATAATAAATTTTATTCTATGTATAAGCTTTGACTTTGCTATGATGAGGCCAGAGGGTGAAGAAAAAGTAAAATGTTTCATTGTTAGATGATAATTATGTTTATATTTAAACTTTTAAATTTACCCAGGTAACGATCGGCCCCTCGCGGCTGAAAGTAACTTTGATATTTATCAACTCAAATTCACTTCTTTTTGGATTTATTTTCTAGGTATAATTTTTCAGTTTTAAATCGTCTTGACTCTATACATTTTGAGACAAAAGATTACTTCCTACGCCCAAAATATAAAAAAGCAAAATTTCATTGCGATTTCGGAAGAGTTTGTTTCATTTCTGGCTATGAATCGTCAATTAGAAATAAAGAAAAAAATCAATATTGGATGTGGGAAAGAAAATGCAAAACATCAATTTGCCTTTACAAATTCAATTTGTGCGTGTTGTTGTTGGTTTGTCCCGCCTGCGTGAGCTGACGCAGTTGATGGGTGAGAGAATATAGTCCGATGATGGCTGATATGAGAAAAAAAAACAATCAAGAGCCGTCATCTAGATTTGAACCGCGATCGTCAGCGTGGCGGCTCTTTGTGGTGAACAATGATGTATGTTAACAAGTTTTAGATAATTTTATAAAGACTCTGCAGTTGCTTCGATTGTTGAGGCAATAATTGTGCAGCCACACACTTGCATGGCTTCTTTAATTTCATAAAATGCTTTGTAGATCAAGCTGGGGAACATTGATTTTAAGGTATCATGCGGTTTTCTCAAGATATGATTGCAAAAATAGCAATATTGGCGTGGCGTACTTTTTGTCACCTTTCCATTTTTTGGCTGAAATGATCAATAATGCATTTGTTTGGGGTATCTAGCTGAAGCTGCGTTACAGCTTGGTTGTCAAGACTAGACCCTTTCCCAATGTCACATCTACTACAACCAATACCTTAGAAGCACTAGCCTATGTTGGCCGCTTGAGCACTAGTTGAAGTATTTTGTATTGAACCGTAGTATTTTTCAAAATTAAGTTTCAATTTTCCCGCGACGATGTTTTGTTATGCAGTCGTAAAAAGGAAGTTCCAATTATCCAAGTAACACACAAAACATCTTTGCAGAATGATTTATAATTGTTTGTATTATAAATGTACTATAAACGTATCGCAAAACATGTCAAGTTTGAAGCAGTTTGTATTTCTCGTATTCTATATATCACTCAGGTAAACGGTCGAGCTAAAAATAATTTTTCAAATGCTGCAAGTGATTAATACTTTATTATTGTTCTTGAAAACATGGTTCCATACATTTATAAAACATAAACAGGACAAGATTTTATGGGCAGTTCTATATATTGTTGAAATTACATTACACCAACCATGTTTTGCAAAACGTGTTCTTGTTTCTCGATAGGATGAATTTGTTGTACAAGATCGTCGTTTCACTGTCTACAGGAAGCATATCATAGATACTTAGAATTTGCTTCTCAGCCATCTGGGTTGGCTTTACAAAGAAGCTACAAACCTATCACGCTAAGGGCTAGAGTTCAAATACCACGCTTGGCTATGTTATATTTTTTTGTATACGAATAATTTTTTTCCATTTTATTTTTTTAAGGCTTCACTTTTTGCGTCATATTAAAGTACGAAATTAAGATTATACACCTAAATTTATAACCTGTTTTTATCATTTAACAGTACTTTCAACTTGTTTAATACAAGCTGTGTTGCTTTGGTAATACCCAAAAATTAAAAGTGCTGAAGTCATCTCCAGGCCGTATGCAGTAATAACTAGATTTCAAAACCAGATATGTTAATTACCAAACGATAATCCTTAGGGTCGACATTCAGACCTTTGATGTAGTCTATGTTGACTACTAGTAGTACTGAAGTCAACCTCAAGAAGTATTGCAACAAGAGTATGCATACTTAATATTTATTATTCATACAGCGAATTATATTTCTAGGCAACCCTCAATTGTAATGGTGTTCCTATGTTGGCTACTTACAGCACTACGGTATCTTCAAATAATACTTCTAAAAGTTTGAATTACTATGCAATGAGCTTCCTTTTTAAAGTGTGCTATAAGGGTCAGTAGTCAGGTTGTTCTATGCCAATTGGGTTTATTTTTCAGCCATTGGTAAATGAAATTTACCTTAGTTTTCCAATTATCCAGGCTGTCAAATTCTGTTTAAACAAAAATACCATCTTTCCCATTACATATGTCTTACGGTATTCATGATACTTCTTATTTGTAGAGTTTGACTTGGGTAGCATTCAACTCTTGAAACCCGGAATGAACACCCGTGGCCTCACGGCGATACCTAAGCCGCGTGCGGGGCTTGAATTCCCGCATGGTACTTGAATTTCACAACCGTTCATGGCCATGGTAGTTGCAAAACCGAGAGTGAGTAACATACAAATGAGAAGAAAAAGATTTTAGTGAGATTATTGGTGATATTCTCATAACGACTTTTCGTTTCTCTGACTAAATAGTTTGCGTCATTCTAAACTAACCATAAAGGAAAAAGAAGAAAAAAAGAGAAAAATAACTTGTCTGACCCCTACATTATAGCCTCCTAGTCTACCGCGTGGGATCTAGTTGTTATGCCAAATTTAAAATATTTCGAATGAGAACTAATTTGAAACTTCGAAAAACCACCCACAAACTTCAAAAATCCACCCAAAAAACCACCCACAAACTTCCAATTAGAGCGGTCTGGTTGATTTGCCGTGTAGGAGGAGGTAGCTAGAAAACAATAACCCTAGGATATTGTTTGTGATTCACCAACACTAGTACTGATATAAATCACATGGAAAGGGTTATTCTACTGCTTCAAATGGCGTTTCCTAAGAGGGCCCTCCGCATCCTTTTTCTAGTATACCTGCCTGTCATCGTCTGTCTTAAGCAACACTTTTCTGTGACTTTTTATACCATTAGCAAACCAGGTATTTTGATTATTTATTCAATAAAATAACCACACTAGGTTGCCACGAAAATTAAAAGTGTACTTTTAGTCGTTTTCCTAAGATTGAGAGTAACTAGTCTTAGAGTGAATTGCAGCATAACCCACCAGTATCACACCTGATGTCAGTGCCTTTATATAAATGTTCTACGACGTGGCAGTGAAAATATGACTAGAATATGTAATTCTTCCACTACTGGTCAAATTCGCGGTCTCACATGCGTGTTTATAGTATGAGATCAACCCTCACACCGTCTACAAGGAGGAAAATTTGACCCAAGAGAGGGAAATGATCAATAATATTGCGTGTGAAAAAAACAAAGTTTTCGTAAGATATGGTATTATTAACCGATTAGCTCGTAAATATAACATACCACGTTTTTGCACACTAGCAAATCTAATTTTATATGTTTTTGAGCTGAAAGTAAAATAGTAGTAGTACTTACTAGCAAATAAAAATAAGTACGATAAAAAGATGTGAAAGTTTTAACATCAGATGAGCAAAATGGACAGATAAAAGTCTAAGGTGGTGTGTACTTATGGAATTTTGAAGGACATCTCATTGGAATTTCTCAATACCTCCGCGCATTTGAAATGTGATTACGAGGGTATTAAACTCTAAACGATGATAAGCTCGATGCCATTTATCCGAGGATGGGCCGTAGTCGGTAAACGCATGGTCTATTTTTTTCGGGTTGGAAAATTTCTTGACTTCCTTGGGCGTAGAGTATGATTTTGCTTACCACACAATGTACAAATTCATGCATTGGTGATTGGCAAATCAGCTCTTAATTAATTACTGTGGAAGTGCGCTTAGAACACTAAGTTGAGAAGCGGTCATAAGCTCATTTAATGAACGTCAAAAAGCCAGGAAAAAGAAGACGATGATTACCTTTGCATGGATTTGAATGTACCCATAATGAAGGCATTTCAAATGATTTCATGGAAGTCTTTAGAAAAATCTTGATATAAAATCACTTTGCAAATTTTCGACTGCTGATTTATTCTCATTAGCACTAGCAAGTAAACCGGGTGGTAAGTCTAAAACACCGAAAGCTAGGGTAGTTGGACTAAGCTTAGTTCAGGAGGGAAGCGAAGATATCTTTGCAAATCGATAAACTCATTCAAAAGTAGAAAAGGGAAATGGAAGATTATAATGGGAGTGAAACCACTTTATTGTAAGTGAACCTGAATATTACTCCCAATTGTAAACTAATGGAAATAAACATTTACAGTTTGAGCATCGGTAACAAAATAGATAGCTGCTACCAAAAATAGGTTTTGTTCCGGAACAATAATAATATAATAGCATGTAAAAAGGAGTAAAACGAAAAGAGCTTACCCAAATTTCAAGGACGCCTGTTTCCTGTATAGTAACCACAGTGACGATAAACCACAGTCGGTCTTATTAAACATCAGTTGAGGTGTTTTCTAAACCAAACTGCATCGAGTAGTGCCATTAGATCAGCCTCCCAGTTATCCTGTGATGCAGCTCTTATTAATTACTCCAGTAAGCCTTCCAGTTTGGAACACACCAGGGTAACACGTTATAATCTATCGAACCAGTTTTCTCACAATTGCTTGACTAAAGATGAGCCCGGTGGACTTCCCCTTTTTGATTTTGGAGGCAATTAACACATTTGACTATACATTTTGCGCCCACATCGATGCTGGTGGCATGACAAATCAATTGTTCACGAACAAAACAATACTCATCATATCTTGGGGCCGTAACGTTTTCGAATTTAGACGTGTTATAGAAAAATTACAGTTTTCAACGACTTTAGGAGAAAATTATAACCACCAGCATGACGCAAAACGTGACAGTTAAATAAAAAACCAACCACCTTCTAGCAAAGCCTATTTCTGACTCGCGATCATATCTGAAAAATACAAATTAACAATTTTTATTGCTGATGACATAAAAATATCAAAATTTTCTTATTAGTTATTTATACAAAAAAAAAAAAGTTCGCCAACATTAGGGAAAGAAAATTGTTTTTACAATCGCTCACATATTCATTGATTTATCAATAAACCCAAAAATGGGCCAATTTGCTTAATAGAGATCTTATCCCAAACACACAACTTGTTAAAAATACTGTTCAATGCCAAATACATGCAAACAATTTAAGTTTATAATACTTTATTTCATACTTTAGCAACGTAAAAAGCGTAAAAAATAGAGCTGTATGAAACATAATTTGAAAAAAAATCTATCCTCACATGAAAATATAACCGAATTCGAACACTAGTCCATGCCGTGGTAAGCTTGTTGCTTCTTCAGAATGCTAACTCCGACTGTTGAAACATCAATTCTCAGTATTTATGATTTGCTTCCCTTTGGCAGTGAAACCACAATTTCAAAATAACTTCTGTTCAATTTCACAGCCTGTCGAAATCTATCGGACTTATCGATACTTCACATCTTTGATTCTAGCAGAAATTGCTGTCCACTCCTAGGATTGCATGTTGATAAAGTCTTGTTTTATATGTTTATGATTGTATGGATCGATGTTTCTAACAACAATAATAAAGAATACATCACTTGCAGTAGTGAAAAAAGTAAATCCAGCTCAATCATTAGTTAGACGTGCAGCTGATTTTACAAAAACTGTAAGTATTGAATTCTCAACAGCTAAACGTTGATAATGCGATTTCAATATAAAACGAAATGTAAGTCATTTGACAGATAGATGTAAATTTCATCGAAATCCGTAAAGGATTACAGAGACGTTCATTGCCGAAGCTGTAACTTCTTCTTTCTGTGTAGGTACTGATTCAAATCGTGAAATTTTTCGCTAAACGTTAAAAATGCATTAATATAAAAAAAATTATAAGTCATTTGAAAACAGACGTATTCCATCACTGATTAAGAGGTTTATTCCGAGCGTCGAGGTGACTTTCGTCACCTGGAGAAGTGTGGAAAGTTACTCGCATTGAAGTGAGTCTTCTGTGCTTATCAAATGGTGGACAGACACTGTAGGTGACTTCTCCCACTTTACCTAGAAACAAAAGACTCTTGGACTCTCGGAATAACCCTCATAGTCGTGTACATATACCTATATCAACGTCATCGAAGCGAAACAACGTACCTTGGGCCCAGTGATCGATACGGTATTCGTAATCGAAACAGACATAGAGGCATTTCCTCTAGCTAGGGAATTCTGTCTATGACGAGAAAAGAAACATATGTTTCAAGGTGCAGCGGATGCACTTCGATTTTAAGCTCAGGGCCTTCCCAGAGGCGTTCAGGAAGTAGACAACAGTACGAAGAAAACAAAAAAACGGAATCGAGGTGATCGGAGCGATAGCCGTACGAATGCTGATGGCAGAAAGGTGTCAGAGGGAGTGACTGGTGATTTATTTAAGGTGGTGGAAAGGAAATTAACAGCCCAGATAATTGATTATTAAAAGTTGACTGAATGAATAATCTTTATTTGAGAGACTACCAGCCGTTGATTATTGAAAGTTATTGAAATTAAATTATTGATTTTTTTTTCAGTATCTGTACCATCTGTACCTATTCCATAAGTATATTGTGTTAAGTCTACAATGGGTGCCATCTAGAAATTGTTCTATCGTTACCAATTTCTTGAGTATCTATAATGTCACTATCTATATATATATATATATCACTTGAGTATATATTCTACGCATCAACTTCAATAGAGAACAATGTTGATTTCAAGCCACATACTATTGATAAATTCATAAATGTTAAGCCTTGTTTTAGAAAGAATATTAACCCCTTCATGCCTAAGGGATCATATATGACCCCAAAAGGAAAATGGCTGAGTATAATCACAGACTGAATAAAAGTGTAAACTGTCGTCGGCAAATTTGTACTATATCAATTTATCCATCTGGGAAAAATTTATTAATATTTAAGAGAGAATAAATGCCCTTATTATGGAGTAAAGTTTGTATTTTCTTGGATGTTCTAGGTTATCCAAAATGCACTTGAGTTCAGAACTTCAGATCTACAGTTGTACCAATAAAATTATGATATGTATTCAAATATATTTAATGAGCCTCTCGGAAGGTCAACTGTCATTATTTGATAATTTTGTGATTTTCAAGGTCATTAAAACTGGCCTTGAGTTCAGAACTTAGGATATACAGTAGCAGCTTTAGTTTTTTGGGCTATACAAAGTAATGCTACGTATTTTAGAACTGAACTAAATATTATGAGATAAACTGGTATTATGGTCATCCAAACTGTCCTTGAGCTCATAACATATAATTTACAGTTCCAAAAGTTTTGACTTGTTGAATAGTGTAGAATGTCAGCAGACATAATAAGACAATCTTGGGATATTTTAGGCCATCTAAACTGTCCTTAAGTTCAAAACATAAGATCTACAATTGGGCTGTATATGGTGACTATATGTATTCAAACAGATTTAATGAATTTCTAGAGGATCAACAGTCAATATTTTATAACTTTCTGATCCTCTGGGTCATCCAAACTGCCCTAGTGTTCAGAACTTAAGTATTACAGTTGTACATTATAAACACTATAAAGCAATATGAAATGCTCTGGGGCATCCCAACTATCCTTGAAATCAGAACATAGGACCTACAGTTGCAACAAAAAATTTCTGGGCAATCCAAAGCTACGCTGTTCATTGAAACATGTTCATTGGATGACCAACAGGCATTATTCTAGGTTATCTAATCTATCTTAGAATTCAAAACTGAAAACTGAATGCTGTAACTGTAGCTTTATAGACCCAACAAAGTAACACTATGTATGTACTTGACCAATTTAAGTGAGTCTAGAATAGATAGAATGAGATATCTTGGGATGTTCTAGGTCACCAAAACTGCTCTTGAAGGTAGAAGTTATGGTCTACAGAACAAGCAAAATTTCTTAAATCTGCAATCTTGAATTTTCTCATATTACCTTTCTCAAGTTTCCAAAACGACAGATTTTCTAAAAAATTCTTTAATGTTTTGAAGAATTCCCTTACATAATTATGTGTCTGACGTTCACAAGAATTTCCATTCTTTTTCATACAAACTAAGCTATCATATAATTTGGGATTTGGGGGAATGGCTCATTATATCAAAGGCAATCAAATTGAAGCTAAATATGCGCTAAGTATTTTGATGGAGAATTGATAGAACTAGAGATTTGAAAATCGATTGCTGGGAATGGTCAATATTGCGTTATTACCTATCCTTATAAATTTTGAGATATCTTAAAGCTGATTTGATTTGAACTATTCTCACAACTATTGTACAAGAAATGATTGTCTTCTCTCATAATAATCGAGAATCCTCGTTACCCTTACCCCAATAAAAGTACTTCGTTGGTTAACATCTAAGCAGAAGATCGCAGCAAGCGCTGCCCGCGAACGGTTCAGTTTTCTTTAGCTGTCACGTTTTTTTCAGTTTCTCTCCGTTTGTCAAATTCAAGTTAAAATGAGTTGTTTTGTGTTGTTCGATATGGGAAAGTGATGTTACAATTTGGCGAATGAGTTGGAAAATTTCAGGGCTGTCTACTGGTGAAAGTAGTTTTTTTTAATAGCGACGACGGTTTTCCGTCTGAGGAGTTCCATAGTTTCTTTTCTTAGATATCTTATGAAGGTTACGTGATTTCCAGTGCCTTCTTAGGGTAGATACCAAATCCTCCCTATCTCGAACGGTTGTATGGACGCGGCCAGCTCGGGGCTGAAAATCTCGATAATAAAGGAATAAAATAAAGTATCAATGAAGTGTCTCTCAAATATAGTGATAGCTTGCTAAATCTTGTCAAACCTTCACGGGTACCTTCTGTGGTTGTACGGCAGAATGCTGTTCAGTCATTCAGATCACCAGTTCCCTAGAAAATGTAACTTCAAAAATGAGTTTGAACTTTCTGAGGACGTCTCCTCAATCGCAGACAGTGTGGAAATTATACCCAGGAAGCTTACCAAACACCTTCTTTACTGTTTCGTCGTTCATTTGTTTTATTTTCAGTTGTAGTATTAGTATGCAGTAAGTTGTTGTATTGTAGTATTTAAGTTTAAAGCATAACGGTCGTTACTACACCGGATAAAAGGCACACACACTGAGTAGGAGCGAGCTAGCCGGTAACTCAACGGGCCATGAATTGAGAGAAGAATTTCAAGGGCTGACAAAGGCTGAGCTGAAGATTTCTTTTGTGAAATTGAATTAATATAGCAAATTAAAAATCTAATTATATCCTGTTAAAACGTAAACTTATCCTTAACTTGTCTATTAAATATAAGATAAAGAAATCACGGCCAGAATTGTCGATATGAAGTAGTTTAGACGAATTAGGTCACCAGAACTGTAAGTTCTAAAGATATCCCAGGTTGCATAAAATTTATATAAACTATTCCCTTTAGTTTTAGAGCATTAATGCTAGAAATAGGCTACCGAATTGCTAATAGAACGGTGTTACTTTAATTCTACTTCAACTCGACAACACAGTATTTTTATTTTATTTTTGCATACTTTGACAGCTTCTGTGTTTTAACGACCTCAGCAACATCGAACTTACGAGCAGTAAAACAAAATCGAACAGATCAGCAGTAAAAATAGGAACCTCGGTAATAGCCAGAAGCTTTTGTGCACCTGATTTTCCCACCTTAGTCTGCCGTTCATCGCGATTCAGGTTCTTCTAGACTTTTTACGTATGTTGTCGTTCACGGTTGTTCGCAAGTTTTGCTAAAATGTAGTTTTTTCACCACATCTCAAACTGAACTGTTTGGATTCCTCTTAAATGCTTTTTTATAAAAATTGTGATCCTATGCACTATACGGAGATCCATTTTGGCCACACTTTTTTTGCAAATCGATGGTCAAACGTTAGTTGTACCGATATACAACTCGAGTTTCCGTTGATTGTATCATTCAAAGTTTTCTGCTGATGGCACGAAGAGTGAGATAGGGGTTTTTTGCAAATTTTTACTTATACTAAGAGAATTATTTAGTTCAAATTTAGTGAAAACTAACGAAAACACTGACAGCAGAGAAAACCAATAAGCATTGAAAACCCATTGCTAATACTCTTTCTCGAAAAATTCATTTGCTTAATCCGAACAGCAAAAACCCTTTTTGAACAGGAAGTAGCTTCTTCCGTTTCAGCTTCTTTAAGCGTTTCAAATAATTATGAGGCGAATGAGTCATTTATACACACAGCCAAACCTTGCTGTAAGTTTTTTCATTGAACAACAGCACAAACCACCCTCTCCTCCAGACATGGACAACTAACGCTGGTTTATTATAAACTTTTATATGCCCCGGATTTTTTTGTCCACTTTTGGAATTTATCTATTTGACAGTTTGCTACAAATATATTCTGTATTTATTTAATTCCGCATATCATTTTTTTTTAATTCTATACCTTCTACACCTTAAACAGCAAATCATACTGCTAGTCTCAATCTTCTTCCAGCAGGAAAAAAACATATATGACCGAATAATCGCTCCAAGCTAGAAAGCAGTTTAAACTACAGTCGGACTCGGTCAGTCATGTAAATATTTAGGCATGCCATCTCGGCTTGACAAGCAAAAGTGGACTGATAAAACACTCGTCAGTATTCCCCCCGGCTAAACATCCTGATTTTCCCATTCGAGATCAGGGCTGCTCTCTGTGATGGCACTTCTTGGTGTTATTTTTATTATTTATTTTGTTTTTTATTACAGCCGTTTCCCTCCGCGCTGTTGTTGGCATGAGCCCTAAGATTTATAGCTGTACAACAGTCTCGAGTTAACCTACATATTTATCCGGGCATCTTTTGGCACACCTTGGAAATGATAACGTCTGGGAGGAAATTGAATTCAAATTTATTTCCAACTAAAGTGTTATGGTGTGAGGTTATTGTGTTATTTATGTTTTTATATGTTTTGCCTCACAGATTAAACCAACATTCAACGAATGAACCAGTATTCCATGTGAGGTTCGTCGGCTGCTCGATCGTCAGAGTCTTTCACAGAAGTGAGCATAAATTTGTATCAATTTCCGAAATTCGCCTGTGATAATTAAATCACACGTTTAAGTTTCAAATGAGACTCAAGTTCCCAACGTAATTTCGTCAGTTTTATTGCTTTTACCCGTCTGACAGTTATACAATTTACTACTTCAAATCATTACTGTTCGCATAAATTTTCATCCATTCCCACTGAAAAAATAAATAAACATACACACTCAAAGCAATCACTTACCAGATTTATTTTCTTTTCAAAACCTGCAACACTCTCAATGCGTTCAAGTGTTCGTATGCACCTCAGTCCCGGGGGGAGGAAGAACACTTTAACCACGAAGCGTGGCTATCGTTTTGAAGATTCTCACTTCCTCTTCAACTTCCAGCACCACGTTAATATGTTGATGTGTGTTAGCCGAGTATACACACTTGCCCCGTAAGACTTCCCGAAAACCATCTCAGTCGGCTCGAAATAAAAGAAAAATAAACGGCAAGCCTGCGCTCCCTGGGAAGCTCCCGTCCCGGAAAGCTCGTTCCGGAGGAGGAGGAAAATAACCAAAAAACAACATTTTAATGAAAGCGATCGAAGCAGGAAAATTAATGCCTTCGCACATTGCCGGTAGACGTTCTTGTGAGGTGCAGATAGAAGAGATGTACGATTGCTGGAGAAGTGGGTGTAGTTTTTTTTTTTTTTGGGCAAACACAGCTACAGAATGATGAAATTTCGGCTCATCCAAATGTAGTAGGTGTGTAGTGGTTTTTCACTGGAACGCGCCAAACTGTAGTGGGTTCTTATGTTGCTCCAAGTGGTTACTTGATGCGCAAATGTTTGTTTTCTGTGGTGATGATGGTGGCACTGGAAGAAAAATATATATTTTTTGAGCCGGCAAGTATGCGTGAGAAACGTTCGTTTGTTGACAATTGGATTTATTACACTATGAAGACCTTCAAAAGTTCAGGTCTGTTGAACTATAAGAATTGCTTTAAGGCGGAAACGTTTTGTTCGGTGTCGAGTAGAATATTTATCAACGCTTAGCGGAAATGTTGCGTTTTTTTTTCCTGTAGAAGCAATTAAATTATTATTTAAAAGTAGAACCCAATTTTGTTATTTGTACAGATCCGATATTGCAGAGGAATACTGCGAAATTATTAAAACTATCTAAACCAACCATAAGCAACGTTCTTAAATATTTTCCGGAACAGAGCCTACACTGAAAATTTATTTTTGTAAATTTGCTTTCACTCGTTTCGTAAACATGGGTTTTGTACATAGAACAAATGTCTCGTAAATTGTATGAAACATTCATACTGCTTGTCATCTAAGAAAATGCTATCATTACACCTTTTTTGTACAGTGCACAAAATGAATTTCGTGAAGACCAGCCAGTCGCTGCTTCTCTTCGGTCGTACTCATAAATGATCGTGGTCCTGCTGAGACGATGGGAAGCATTAATTTATCCCAAAATAGAAATGAAAGCGTTGCCGAGAGTTAGAAGCGCATGCTCAATAGTTAATTAACTTCTGACGAGTCAACATGGCCTAGTGAGATCAACCACGGTTTGAATAACAGCTCTTTCTGAGATTGCAGGATCGAATCATGTCACGAGCAACATCTCGTGGTTGCGCTTTTTTTTTCAATTATATTTCGAGCCGATAAAGTAGACTTATCAGCCGGTCACCAGAGAGACGTTTCTTTTTTAATTGTAATTTATAGTTGCGCGTAAGACGTTAAATACGAATGTAGCATCTTAAATATTACAAATCAGTTAAGTTGCAGAAAACAACGAAAAGATTTGTTAGTACTACCTTCGATTTCGTAATATTAACGAAAATTAGTTTAAAATGAACTTTACTACAATACTACAACTTAAAATAATAATTTGGCAAGCAATTTGCTCGTGTGGAAACACCCCATTCGAGGCAACCGGGATGTTCAATGGGCAATAGGCTGATGCAAAATTTGAAATATTTGCTCCCCTAAGCTTAATCGACGCCAATTTGAGTCCTGATAGTCCCCAAAAAATTTTAACATATTTGGTTTTAATTTGGCTTTGCACACGCTATTCAAAGTTTGTATGGGAATTAGTATGAAGAATCTCAAACTTACATTTCCAGGTCCCTTACATCTTGATATTATGTCCTTAAACCAAATCTTATATACATTCATATAGTGTAAGTTGTCAACTCTCAAAATGCCGAAGATTTCTAACATGTAAATTTTATACAAAAATAGTTATTGAATAAAACATAAAATACACACTTTAGGTATGATGTTTTATTTTTATTTTTGTTTTCTTATTATTTATATGTTTTTTATATTTTATATTCATATATTTTATGTATTTTATTTTATTTATATTATTATATATATTTTATATATTTTATATTTTCATATTTTATATACATTACACATTTTTACTTCTTATTATTATATTTTTCGAATAACTATTTTTGTATAAAATTTACATGTCAGGTATCTTCGGCATTTTGATAGTTGACAACTTACACTATATGAATGTATATAAGATTTGGTTTAAGGACATAATATCAAGATGTTAGGGATCTGGAAATGTCAGTTTGAGATTCTTCATACTAATTCCCATACAAACTTTGAATAGCGTGTGCAAAGCCAAATTAAAACCAAATGTGTTAAAATTTTTTGGGGACTATCAGGACCCAAATTGGCGTCGATTAAGCTTAGGGGAGCAAATATTTCAAATTTTGCATCAGCCTAATGGGCAAGTATACCTAAAGGAATGCCTTCAAAAGTGTCTATTTCCACTTCCGAGGTCACACGATGGTTTTACACTTTTGTAGCCAGATTTAATCTCATGTCATTGCTCGAAAAATGTTCTGAAGCGGTACAAGGCTAAGGATATCAAATTCGTGCCGAAACATCTCAATCCCATGGACTCACCGTAACTGCGGGCAATTGAGAAATAACAGAGGCTGGATAGTCAAGAAGAAAATGAGTAAAGTTTTTTAATTAGGAAATTCCAGCACTAATAACGCACATGATTCGCCCATAATAACGTAACTCACATAAGCATACCCTCAAAAGTTTTGTCAAAATAATACAGAGAATCAAAACAAAAACATTTTAGTAATGAAGAGAGCAAGATTGTATTGCAAGCTGCAGACTGCAAGGTATACTTCGGGCCAAGTTCCACATCAGTGAGCCAATTTTAAACGGCTAGTTTTATATTGATTGTTGGAAATACTGGGCCATCATGAAGCAGGCAGTTTGAAAACATCCTAAGGAAGTGAAATTGGAGGAAGATATGAAGACAAAAAGGATTTCGAAACTCACAACAATTGGTCGAAACGTTGAGCAAGATTTTATGAGTAGTGTTAAAAGGAAGGCTCATACACATGGATATCCCTAGTAGCACATTTGTTGCAAATAAGTAAGGAGTAAGATCAATGTGACTTGAATAGATCACAATTAAGTTGTTGCAACCAGTTATGACAGTTTTGTGTTGCTTTGGATGGTGATGAAATGGGTAAAGTTAAATAATATATTTTGTTCTATTCTCCAAAAGTTTGAATACGAACGAATGCATGAGTTTTGCCGAATCATTTCTTATGATGCAATTTGATTCCGTACACCATTCAGCCCATTCACCCATATGGCTTATCATTATAGATCCATCACTCGCTCTCTGAAAAGAGAAGTTCTTGAATAGCGACGAATTCGACGACTGAAAGAACTACCCGAGCAGGACCAAATAACTCGATAACTGGCCTTGGTATTTAGGTGCTCATATTAAGAGGTAAAATACCTGAGTATAATACCATAAAATTGTTCCCACAATGTTATGCGAATGCCAAATTGAGGTAAGACAATACCAAAATAATACCTCTCAAGTATTCCCAGGCATTTGAAATAACATGTTTTGTTATTCGAGAGATATTTTGCTTGCAATTCTTAGGTATTTTGCTTAGGTATTGTACCTCTTAATCTGAGCTCTTCAATATCAAGGCCAGTTATCAAGATCAAAATTAGGTATTCATATGTTGTTGTCTAGTGCTCGGGAAGAGAGAAATTATTGAACCCTAAAAGCACTCCTCCATAAGAATCATCCCTATCTAGGCGTGTAATGTTAATACCGTGAAAGTTGAGTTTATTTTCCAGAGAAAGCCATCGAACTGAAGAGCCGTCGAATGAATGAGATGTCGCCTCATTCTTTATATGGGGTCTAATATTATTTTGTGCTGGAACATTGACTCTTTTGTCGAAATTGTGGTGACCGTGAAAAGGGCCGATGGTCGTTGGCAATGGAAATCACACAGGAAATTCGTACTGAGATTTCCGGCGGGGCACGATGCAACACGTCGAAAGTGTTTTGCGATCAAACGAAGAAAATCATGATATGAGTGTCGCTCTTCTCGTTTTATGCCCTATGCGACGTTTTTTGTTTAGGAAAAAAAACCTTAACTGTATATGTATTAGTCTACGTCAAATGACGAAATAAAGAACTCGGAAATGCACAGCCTTTGAATATAAACATTTACCATCAAACCGGTTAGTCGGCGTTGGAAAATTAACTGTCGTCGCCCTTGAAAAATAACCGCTCAGATGTGATTGGTTGGTTGTTGTTGTGACGGCATTTTTTTTTCGTTTGACGTTGTCACTGTTGACTGGCAGGGGCCAATGTTGGCCCAACTCACCTATGACGGTGCTTTGCATTCAATAATTTTTCAACAGCAAAATGTTTTACATCGAAGTTAAGTTTAAAATTCCAATATGTTTAACTTTTCTAAGATATTGGGGATAATTTTGACGCATGCCGCAACTTCAATGTACGCTATCTTCTTTATTTTTAAACAAATCGGGCTGAAATTTGCCGATGTTTAATATATACGGAATTCTCTATTTTTGCATATTTTTTTAAAATCAGTTAGAGATGGCTGTACAAAAAAGTGACACATAGGATATTAGCTAAGCACTTTGACTCGGGGCAAAAGCGCGCACATTTTTGCCAGTCAAGGTGGCGGATTCGTTCCTGGCTTAACCTACCCCGCATGAGGATGGGTGGTTTAAGTGTGTGCGTTTGCCTCGAAATACTGCTTAACGAAAGCCCTACGCTCAATTTTATACTACTTCTATTCAAACTCATAACCTCGATACCGTCTTTTCATATTTTTGGTTCTAGCAGAAATTGCTGTTCACTATTGTTGGGAAGATATTTCGAATTTCAAAACTTTATAACTAATGTGTACACAATAAAAACATAATGAGTAATGTAATATGACAATGTCTAAAGACGGAAAATTACATACTGAGGAACTTTGTTGAAGACGGCAACTCTCTACAACTAGTCTGAAATGTTTTGCTGATCAAAGTCTAAGCTTCATAAAAAATTTCAAAAAATGTATGGCGAAAAGTCTACGAGATGGGAGGGGGTCTGAGATTTTCAATAAAGAGTCTACGTGGTTTATTAACAGCCCCTTAAACATAATATATGCAGGAAATGTCTCAGAACTTAACACAATTTATAATATGAATTGTATGATGTGTGACGGTTCATTTATGTCCATGTGAACATAAATTTTCACTACGTTTTCGGGCTGTGTGTGATTCCCTATTAAACCCAGCGGAGAAACAGCTAAATAAACACACACTTTACCAGAAAGTCATGTAAATTTGGGTGCCTTGAGACAGACACATGCAAGCATTAACCTTGTAGGTGTCGGGGTCGATATGACCCTGAATGAATGTTTAAAATGCTATAGCTTTCCAGAATATGCATCTAGACCTTGGAATTTTCATGACTTCGAACCCGAATTTGTTTGACATTTCTGAAGGGTTGTTGTGTTTCGGGTCATATTGACCCGGATTTCAAACTCACGTTGTGGTAACTATGTATGTATGTATGTATGTAAGGTAGCCACCATCCCTTCTACGACCTTGTCATGTATGCAGCTCCACTTAATAGCAAGATCAAATTGAGTTACCGGGTTGCATTCACAGTAACGCTGTATGAAGGGCCAAAAACGGTTGGGCGGACTCGTAAGCAGAGACACTTACGCGAAACCCGCGGGAACATAAGATTCTCCTCCCAACGATACGATCCAACAAATCGCATAACCCAATTCGCAATACTCATTAAGCTTTCTACGGGATGGCTTGTTAAGAAGGGCGCGTCACTCACGCTGAAACTGTTGGAGTAGAATTCGCAACATCACAATCGAATCGGTAGGATAAGAAAATGATACTGTTTATTCCCTCCTAGACGCCGGTTGTCATACCACTCCATTGTCCAATTCCAGTTTGAATGATACCCTGATGCTCCCTCCCTGCCCAATATATATTCAATGTCATGTAGTAATATATGAAATATAGTGAATATTAAACTGATAAAAAATATAGTGAATGATTATTATAATGATATTCAATATAGTAAGTAAATGTAAGAATGATAGTAACAATTCCATTTGTAAACCTGAAAGTTAAGACAATATAGTAGCTATGGAAAAAAAATTGATTCAAACATATTTTACAATACTTGGAATATCCATGGATGATCTGAAATTATATAGCATATGAAGAATAGTAAACAAAAAATTTCGAAGTGCTGTTCCGTTTCCTTGAATCACAAAAACTTTTTGTAGTGAGTCTCACAGTAACTATAGCAATTTTTATCAAATGAATTTGAATACAATAATATCATATCATTTAATATCATAACATAAAATAAAAATCTGACGTTAAAATGTGAAATAAAAATACGAGCAAACCAGTAAACTATAGTAGAATATATATCCGTAACTTAGCTAATCATCGAAAGACTTCCGCTGTTGCAGCTTCGATAAAATTAATATCCATTAAGAATTTGTTTTCACAGTTATAGTCAAATAACATAATAAGCGTAAGTATAATATATATCTGTTATCCACTGGTTTGTAACTGAAAAAAAAATTAGATATGTTTTAATATTCTAATAGTCTTGGAAAAGCTTAAAACAGCAAACAATTAGAAGAAATAAATTTTATATAAGCATGAATAATGCCAAAAACGTAGATTAAGTAAAACCAGACAAAAAAAAGTCCGATAACTCTTATTGGTCTTGATCTATAAATGGTAATGGGAAACAGGAAAGCAATGATTATACGGCATAGAATATAGATAAATAGCGAAGGGATGTTATACTATAAAATGATAATACCAATTGTAATTGTATTCACATATCTACATATTGTGATCCTGCTGCAATTGTAGACGGGCCCGCTCATGCATTACTAACCTTAGATGAATTATCATAACCACCGAAAAAACAAAATATATTTTAAATTATTTAAAAATACTTAGGAGTTCCTTGGATGACCTGAAATTACAAAGAATAGTATATCTACCATATCGCTGTGCAGCTGCTATAGTGGAAAAAATAATTGATGTGATATAACCACAATGGAACTGACTCTTAGCTTCGAGTCCTGGAATCCCTACTGAGCCCTTGCGGCACGTCAAGCCGGCCAGTTCAGCGCAAGGGAACTCACGTTGTGGTAACTATGTATGACAAAATTTTAATGTCTTTGCAGTCAATATATTAGAGCCCCAATTTTTAGTTTCTGGTAAATACTGCCCTCTTTTTGACCTGATTGGCCACAAGGAATCTCTGCCGGAAGAAGTCATGAAATGGCCCAACAACTATATATTAAGATCAATTTAAAAAAATCAAAAATCGACATCAAACGGATCGATCTCGTAAAGATCAATCAAATATCACCCAGTCCTATTTCGTATGAAAATAAAGGTAATTACCATTTGTCCATTTCAAGGCTAGAAGTAGACTATTCGTAAAAAATCATAGAGTTTGAGCCGTCGAAAGGCATGTTCTTCCTAAATGGTTTTTGCAGGGCATCCGGATTCTCTCGAAATGATTGGTCAATTTCAAGGCTAGAAGTAGACTATTCATGAAAAATCATGAAGTTTTAGCCGTCGAAAAGAAGTTCCGATGACAATTTGTATCTGTCGCCGCTTCACGGATAGTGGCAAAATATGCCCTTTTTCACGGATTCTTTGTTATAAGGGCGGGTCATAAACTCACCGGAAACTAAAAATTGAGACTCTAATATGCATTTTGATTCAAAAGACTTTAATTTTTTTATTTAAAAATCTTCCACAATGTGAATTTGAAATCCGGGTCAATATGACCCGAAACACCTTATTCGTCAAAAAATGTTAACACCCAAGGAAAATTAAAATCATAAAAATGAGTTGAGGAAAACGAGAAAATAAATTTAATAAAATCACCTTTGCGTTGAACCTTTGCCCTTGACCTTTGTTTGAAACCGAAACATGTCAAATAATTTATTCTTAAATCTCTGTTTAGGTTCTCCAATGTTCATTATATATGAAATTCCGTCTCATGTAAAATTAATAATTTACAAGTGTGTAAAAATTATGTGTTTGTCAAATTGGTTTATCATTTGCAACAATTCAATATTATTGGAAAAGTTTCGATACGTTCTATCGAGATATGTCTGTAATCTAACATTTATGCGACTGCAGTTATAATAACGAAATTAATTTAGAACCTTTCTTCTCATTTTCTAGGTATTGACTGGCTGTTTCTTACCCGCTGAACAAACTCGTGGAAAACCCACGAATAGAACAACACAAGTAGTAAAATCTAGAGTCAAATTCGTTCGATTCGCAAATGCTTTTTGCAAGCGAATTTGCAGCAAACCAGCTGTCGCAAAAGTTTATTTTTTTTAATTCCACAGAAAGTTTGTTGTTTCGCTGTCCTTAACGATCAGCTCGTCAGATGTCATTTTCTTCCCCTCATAAACCAGCAATATCAGTACTGTTGTTGTTGCTCTTGTTGTTTTTAATGACACTTCGGAAGTATTCATCTAATGAACTGACGAGATTGCATTACCTTCCATGTAAGTAACTTGCTTGCGATTCTATTGCCCTGCATAAAGGTCTTGCCATTCGATTATTTGCTAACTCATCAGGGGTTTCCGAGAATGAAACAAATAATGGACACTATCACTCTAATGGTTGATTTAAATTGTTTTGACCTTCATCGTTGTCTCGTTGTGCTTTTACAATATACCTTGTTAAACTTCGTGGGAAACCCAAAGCTTTCACTGCTGTTGATAGGAAGCACGATTAGTTTTCAGCAAATTGTGCACAATTATTTTTCAGTTTTCACTTGTTTGCCATTTCTTTTTCAAACTCGTTTGATTTGCGCCATGAAAAATCTACTCTTACTTTTATTGGTATTGCTAATCAGAAGAAGCGAAACGTATCCGAACCCTTTCTGCGCTACGATATTTTTTCATAATTCCTTGTGAATTCGAAGCGTGAGTTTATAATTCTACCTCCTCATAAGCAAAGTTTTGGTTTGCAAACCGGATAATTTGGAAGCACGCGCCAGTGATTCTCGCTGACTGCACACTTTGTAGCTACATATGTACGCAAATATCCCGAAATAGCAAACCATCTGGAAGCTGGCATGACGTCATCGCGCAAAGGTTTGCACCACACCCGTTTCCGTTACCATGGCATGAACTTGCAGTAGCCATGGCCGGCTGATTTCCATATGTCCAAACAAGATTCGCATCATTCAAATGCAGTATGTTTTTTCGCTATCGTCATCTCTTTTTTCCAATGCACTCTACAGTTTCTGAATGCGTGAGTTTTTTTTAATTAAATAGATGGAAAAACGGAATCGAAGGCTGGTTAAGCTCATGAGTATTCAGAATACTCTATATTATTTTAAGAAGCATGACCGGGTCTCAATTTAGCATTCAAGGCCAATTTAAGATTTGTATATGATGTCGATGAACAATCACACTCAATGCTCAGGAAAGTTGACAAACTGTCAAACTCGGAAAATTCCTAAGCCGCACAGAAGATCCGGTGTTTATGACAACGAAGCAAAGGGAAATTAACTTACCGTCTGGTATTCGGTGCGTTGCGGTAACCATTTATTAGGGTTACGCGGCATACCAAACAAATACATACAGGTAACTGTTTTGTGACTCCCGTTACACATTTAATGGATGCCCCTAGTCGGCAAACATGCTGATATTTAGCACATACATAATTCTGCATCGTCAATTCGCGCCGCTGCTTCTCACTTATTAACTCGACCCTGGCGGTATAGATTCCCAGCAACAATAACAATACATAGCAACATTGTCATAACGTGGTATAATTTGCTGCATAAGCCGCGGGATACTTTAATCTTCTGCTACAGAGTGGTGTGCTTTGCATAAATGGATAATATTATTTACTGATAGTTAATGAAATTGAGTTCAATTGCGACTCGGTCCGCTTTCATTTAGAATGCGGGGTCATTGACTAGTTGATAGTTTGTTCTTCCTCATGCTGTATTATCGTGGCTTTTGGGTGTTTCATAATGCCAGGAAGACGACACTGGGCATAGGTCGGGATCAACAGTTTTACTTCCGTCCGAAGGAAGACGTTTTCAGCGATCGGAATCTTCTTCTTCTTCTTCTTTAACATTTCAAGCTTATTGCTTTCACAATTAGCTTATTGCTTGCTCTCAACTTAGTGTTCTAGATGCACTTCCACAGTTATTAATTAGGAGCTCTCGATGCCAGGTACCATTTTCGCATTAGTATGATTGTGTGGTAACGACAATCATACGCTATGCCCAGGGAGTCGAGAAATCTTCCTTAACGAAAAATTCCTAGACCAGACCGGGAATCGAACCCAGCCACCTCCAGCATGGTGTTGCTTTGTAGCTGCGCCTTTACTGACTGGGCTAAGGGAGGACCCAATCGGATCGATCGGAATGGGATCGCTGAATAATGAAATCTGATAGATATTTACATGCTGATATGAATTTGTGCTGCACATTTATTAACCATTTTTTAATATTGTTGGTTTTTTGTACACAAAAATAGATTTGACTGCCATTTTTTCCTATCACTCTTCCGTCAAACCGCTTGGAACTAATTTTTGAGAACGCAAAGCTTAAGAGCATCTTCAGCCGTGGTCTATTTTTGGTACAACTTTATGCTTGATTTGCATCAGCCAAACTTGAATGGACTTTGCGTTCCCCGTACCGGTGTTGTGTTTCTTATTGTTAAACCCGTCCACACCTGTCATCCTGTCAACCATTCAACATCAGAGATCAGAAGTTTTGTTTCTCAGAGATTGCAGATTTTTCACAATTTTTTTACCATGGATTGGTTTGACCAAAAAAATTTTACCACTAGTAGTGCGTCGTTAGCAGACGACGAAAAATACTTTCTCTTTTGTTTGACTGAAGGTGAGTGTGTGATTGCATGTATTTTATTCAAACAATATCAGATAATGCTGATTTGTAATTTGGCAACGGAAAAACAAGAGTTCAAACGGAGAGGGACAGCTCCCGGAAGACGCCCCAATGTCGACCGTGATTTCCGTTTTGGTCATCAGAAACTCTTCCAGGACAACTTTAGCGACACACTTATCTACGACCAGAAGCACTTTCTGCAAGGGAGATGTTCCTGGAAATTATACTACAACTAGAGTCATCTGATTATTTTTTCCAGCATACGGTTCCTCAGCTGGTTTTCTCGACGAAAATGTGAAGATTGGAGAGTCAACCAGTCTGCTGACTCTGATGCATTTTTATGAAGAAACTGATAGACGAAAATGGCTTCAAAAAGTTTGAAATCGCATAAATTCAGTGAACTTTCCAGACACACAGGAACTAATCAGGAGTGCAGGATACACTTAAGAAATTTCGAAAACTTACCAAAAGATTTTCGATTTTCCCTGAAATTTAGGAAACATCCCAGAGAATCAGGGAACTTCCCAGAAGTTAAGGGTTCTTTTTTGGAACTTTTCAGGCAACTTTCCTCAAATTCAGGGTATATCCCAGAAAGGCCCGTTTCAAAAAGACACTGCAGCCTTACGGATGCTGTCATACGGTTCCTCATCTAGTTCTCTCGACAAAAATGTGAGGATTGGGGAGTGAACAAGCCTGCTGACCCTGATGAATTTGTTTAAAGCTATCTTGGAGACTTGCGGCCCGCAGTATTTGCGGCAACCAACACCGAAATAGAAGGCCGGTAAAGAAACTGATGAACGAAAATGCTTTTAAAAAGTTAGGAAAAAAATCGCATAAATTCAGTGACCTTTCCAGTCACTCAGGGAACTTATCAGGAGTTCGGGATACTTTTAAGAAATTCCGGAAACTTACCAGAGGATTTCCGATTCTCCCTGAGGTTTAGGAAACATCCCAGAAGTTAAGGGTCTTCCCAAACATTCAGGCAACTTTCCTGAAATTCGGGGTATATCCCAGAAAGGCCCGTTTCAAAAAGGCACTGCAGCCTTACGGATGTTGGGATACGGTTCCTCAGCTAGTTCCCCCAATGAAAATGTGAGGATTGGAGAGTTAACCAGCCTGCTGATCCGGATGTATTTGATATAAAGCTATTCTGAAGACTTACGGGCCGCAATATTTGCGTTCCCCTACACCGGAAGAGTTGAAGAAACTGATGAACGAAAATGCTTTCCAAAACAACGAAAAAAATCGCATATATTCAGTGAAGTTCTCAGGGAACTTATCAGAAGCTTAGGATACTTTTAAAAAATCAGGAATCTTCTCAGAGGTTTTTTTTATTCTCCCTGAGGTTTAGGAAATATCCCAGAAATCAGGGAACTTTACAGAAGTTAGGGATTCTTCTCAAAAGTTCCGGCAACTTTCCTGAAATTCGGGGTTTATCCCAGAGATTCAGCGAATTCCCCATAAATTCATGGAGCTGCACATGATTTCGGGAACTTTCCAAAAGTTAAGAGTTCTTGTCAGAAGTTTGAGTGACTATCCCGAAATTAAGGGAGATTCCCAGAAGCCGAGAAGGTAGCTGGTAGCACAGATAGCTGTGGAATATGCAATTGAATAATATAATATTTAAAAGATTCCTGGAAAAATCAACGATTTTTTAAGAACTTTTCTTCCGAGGAAAACGAATTGATTCTACCTTCAAGATATCATGGGTTTCTTCCAGAAAGCTTATCGTAACTGCCATAGTAAAATGTTTCCCTGATCTCATTAAACCTGCTGAAAGTTTCAATATTACAGGCTTCTCTAAAATTGATCTGAATGAGCTATTTGCTAGTGCTAATCATGACCAATCCAGAAGTTCAGAAAACTTTAAGAATTAAGAATAAAAAAAATCAACTACTGTTCGGGTCAAATGAATTTTTGTACTATTTTTGCGAATCACCCAAACTTAGGGAGATCAAACTGTAATTATTTAATTTAACAAATTCAGGAATAAATTTCATAAAACGATTGAGGTTTTTTACTCACAATTTTAGTTCGCCTTTTCCTCACACTCGGTAGACTGAAGCTCCTCCTGGATTAACACTAAATTAATTTCTTTGTATTTTACATTTTATGAATATGTTCTACTTACAAATCGCAAACCGATACAAACTTCAACTCTGGCTTAGAGCTCTAGCCTGGGCCTATCGTATACCCGTGCAACTATTTGTATCGTGTCAGTGTGCGTCCGTCCTGTTCTGTGTCAAATTCCACCTTCCAAAGTTCCACGTTTTGTGTCTCGTATTGAACTGTTTTCAGTGTATTTACCTGCACCAATAAACTTTATTCTCCACTTTCACCACTCAAACACTATTTTGCTTCCCGTTTGAATATTTCCAAAATGAACTTTACAATGTATTATTGTGCCTTTTCTCTCAACGTCTATGTTTTGTTTATGTTCTTTCTTCGACTACGTTTGACGGTTTTCCATCTCATATTATCTCTCTTTCTCTCTCTCTCTCTCTCTCTCTCTCTCTCTCTTTCTCTCTCTCTCATTTACTATCTCTGTCCATCTCCCGCTATTATCTGACACTACGATGCGATAAGGGCTGTGCGGCCAGTGCTGCCAGAACAACGAAAAACTGTAATTTTAATGTCTAATCAATTTCATTGAATTTTCACCGCAGCGCAATCTTGGAGATTTAAAAAAGTTTTTGTCTAGTTTAGCAACATCTCGGAAATGCTGTTTATTTCACAGAAATTCCAACAACTTATTAAAAGTTTTGCAAATCGACTAACCTCCCAGATTTTTTTTCAATCTACTCAATGCAAATTATTAAAATATTTGTAAAATTCTGCTTTTTTATCATGATGTACTTCGCTGGGAGTCTAAGCTAACTTCTGGGAAGCTTAATCTGCTACTCAAGGTCTTTCGGTTAATTCCAGAAAGTGGTTTCTATTCAGTAAATGATTGAAGAGTTCATCCGTACAATCCATATACCTAGCTTCTTGGAATTGGATCACTGTTGTAGAACCCGTGGCCTGAAGTGCATCGCCAAGCCAGCACCTTGCGCTGTACATACTTGCGCCTTGTGTTTGATTTTGCTGTGTTATTTTGACAGAATATTTAGAGAGTGTGTTCGTGAGAGTTCATTATTAGGCGCGCATTATTGAGGTTGGGACCGATGTGTTAGTACTGACTGAGCCAAGAATAAAATCGTATTTGTTCGGGACCTACTGGTCTTAGAGTTAGTCTATGGTTCAACCAAGTTTCCAGAAACGTTGAGATTTTTTTTTCAATGAACTTCTCTTGAATTCCATCACTTTTCTTCTCAAAATAGAGTGAGCAAACTTCATGATTATCTTGAAAATCACTTCGGTCAAGTTCATTATATTTCCACCCAATCTTCATAGATACTTGCCGAAGTTCATAGTAATTTGAGGAAACAATTTTTTTGGAATTTGTCAGTTACTAGAAGCTAATAAATTTCTGACCAATTCAAGTAACAGCCTTTGATTTACCAATTCATTGACGAGAAGTGCATGTCTAAAAGCTATAGAATATGCAATTGGATAATATAATATTTAAAAACGATTCCTGAAAAAATCAAAGATTTTTCAAACTATTCCTCAGAGAAATACGAATTGATTCTACCTTCAAGATATCATCGGTTTCTCCCAGAAAGCTTATTGAAACTGCCATAGTGAAATGTATCCTGATCCCAGTAAACCGATTGATCTTTTCACACACGATTGTTCACTTAAACCGATTATTCAAATTTTTCATTACTTTTCATTAACGAGAAATCGAAATTTCAGAACTATTCAACTATTAGGAATCGGATTTTTTTTTCGTAAAATTCACAACAGTCACAATTCCGAGAGCCTCTTAATTTCGAACTAGTTAGCGTTTTACAGAAAACACAGTGGCATTAAAAAACGAAGAGAACCATTTGTTATTCAGGAAGAGACAATTTGATATCACCCGAAGCAACTTGAGGTGAGCAACATTACTTTCTGTCCAGCGCCAGCATCACCTGCACCACTTTTCAGCTCATAAATATACTTTATAATGTACTCATTAAAGTTGAGTTTTTGTATGGTAAAAGCTGAAATTTTACTCATTACTTGGTATTTTTCTTGTTTCAATGTGCTGCAAGAATAGATCAAAACATATACCAGATTTTAGGACATCTTCAGCGATGGTCTATTTCTGCAAAAACTTTATACTTGATTTGCCTCAGCAAAACTTGAATAGATCCAACTAAAATAGACCAGCTTTGTCTCCCCTGCACTGGTGTTGTATTTCTTGTTGTTATACCCGCCAACACCTGTCATCCTGTCAATCATTCCAACATCAGAGTTCGGAAGTTTTTGTTTTCTGAGGTAGCAGATTTTTTCGCAAACTTTTTGCGGTTGAACCAACAATCAATAGCGACACTGCTGAAGAGCCCCTTCGTCTGAAGTACACCTTGCAGTCTGCGCCTTGCTATACATTCTTGCGCTTTTTGGTACTAGAATCTTTGTTCTTGTTTTGATTCGTTGGGTTATTTTGACAGAATATTTGAGTGTGTGTTTGTGTGAGTTACTTCATTAGGAGCGAGTCATTAAGCTTGGAATCGTTGTGCTGTACTACTTTCAAAGTGCTAGAGTTTTCAGCTCTTCAGAAAGTTTGAAAACGGGAAGTTTTCCAGAATTTCTTGAAATTTTCAAAACTAAGGATCTTTCTAAAGAAGTTGAGGATTACCAGAAGTTGAGATAATATTCCCGAAATTAAGAAAAGCTCTCCAGAAATTTAGGGAATTTTACAGAAATTCAGGGAATTTCATAGAAGTCCTGAAATCTTCCAAGAGTGTCAGAGAACTTCCGAAAAGATCGGAGAACTGTCCAGAAATTTAGAAAACGTTCCAGGAAACTCTACTGTAGAGCATTCTCAAAAGTTTAGGAAAACATTTTTAAGGATTTCCATTTCCATAAGTTTAGGGAGATTCCTAGAAGTTCAGAGAACATCCCAAGAAGCATCATGGTACTCAAGTTTTGAGAATGCACTTTAACTATCTTACTTCTCGATAACTGTTCGACGAAAACGAGAATGAAACTTTTGTCATGTTCATTATATGATTATATTTTTCAAAGAGCTCGTTCAGTTTCTAGAAGCTTATAAACGCTCAGTAAAATGATAAGTCCTCCAGAAGGTAAGCCTGAATATCTGATAGTAAACCTGCTTGAGAAGTTTTTGCATAACAGATCGATTGCTAAAAATGTCTGATCATCAATCAATGTCTAATTGAAATTTGCAGTCCAATTAGTGGAAAAATACACAGCAGTCACAATTTTGGAAGCCTCTCTCATTTCTAACCATCAGGAACATACACTGACTGTAAAAAACTAAGAGAACCATTCGTAATTCAGGAATGAAACGAAAAGGCAATTCCCTAGCAACTTGAGGTAATTATCAGCATCCGAGGAGAGTAACACCACTTTCTGCCCCGGGCCAGTATCAGCCGCCCCAAATACGGCCACTTTTTGGCTAATAAACATACCTAGGAAGATACTCAATAAAATTGAGTTTTGTTTAGCACAAGCTGAAATTTTACTCATTTATTGGTATTATCTAGCAGCGGTTTTGGAACCAATTTTTTCTTGTTCCAAATTGTTGCAAGAATAGATCAAAACATATACCAGATTTGATAGTATGAACCAAAATTTACAACACCGGTGCAGCTATGTTTTTGAGTTTGGTCTAAAACAAAAAACCCAAACTACGATTTGGATCACCGTTGAAGATGCCCTTAAATGTTGCAAAATAGATCCGGTATTAAACAAAATTTACAACACCGGTGCTGCGATGTTTTCTCGTTTGGTCTAAAAAACTGAATCAAACCGCAGTTTGAACCACCGTTTGAAAGGTGCCCTCATGGATTTAAAAACAACGACGATGTCACGCACAAGTCAGTGTTATGCGAGGTGAGTAGTGTTTGGAACTATTAGCACCTCTTTCAGGGAAATAATTTCAGTGTGTCAATATGGTGTCATATTGATAGCAGACTTACTGGGATGAGAAGCAACCACGGGCATCACTATACAACACCGGCGCTATCCAGTTAATACCTGGCTTTCTAAAATAAGCTTTAAATTTAGAATTCGTCATAATAGCGGTAAAAAGCAAGTAAACCTTGATAAAAGTGGTAGAGTAGACTTTCAGACTTAGAGGGATTAACTGTTAAACAAAATTTGCATATATTATAACAAATATGTGTTCATTCTTTTGAATAAGTGGTTTGTCTGAATGTTGTCCACGATGTAGAATCATTAAAAAAGCAATTAAATATGGAGTTAATGATACAGCAGCCAGCTGTGTTAACATCGTAACTCTCTTTGAATGCCTGTTGCTGGTGTATATTACTACCATTATAAATAGAATCAATGTTCATTGATGGCAAAAATGGTCGATTCATGCCTGATCTTCCACTGGTATGTCTTGTTAAAATTTATAGTAGTTCGTCTTTCGTAACCGATATCTGGGTCGATCAGCTTAATCCCCGAACCTGCTTATGCTCCTTAGAAGAAGAAACCATACTTGCACGTACACAGCGCATGAATGCAAATGAAGCATATCGCTCGTGCGCAACCGGAAAGCTTCCTCGTCTGGTTTTGGGCTTGAGCAGTGCATTGATTTATACCAGACTGGCCGCAGATGCTATCGCAATTATAACTGTTTGCAGAGTTACCTTTTTCCGGCTGCACCAACAACGTTATGTACCAAGTATTCGTACAGGTTTTCCATTGCCCCTTTTCCCAATCCCAATTCCGATCTTGCACGCATACCTTCACACATTTTTCGAATCGTGTATCGAAGTCTGGATGGAAGATCACGATGAGGGAGATTTGGCGTACCTACTTCATTTATGTTCGCAGGTTTTGCTGGGAAGATGATTCGATAGAATTAGTCGGTGCTATCGATCCAAGTTGAAGCGTTTCCTGACCGTCCCAATTTATATGCGCCGATCAATCAATCACGATTTACCGAATTATTTGTAGCGGAAAAGTATAATGCATATTTTTTTCAATTTTGAGATTTTTAGTTAAGAAGATTTTTTATCGTATCCCCGAGGTTGGCAGCTATGTTAGGCGGTGAATTTGTGCTGTATCCAATAGATTATCTCTGATCTTTGTGGAAAATTTTGGTATAAGCAGCCCACAGATTCATGAGCGGAACGGAATTGAACTATATTTGGTTGGTTGTTTCTCTACGGCAGGAAATAGATGATTTAAATCTTAAGACATTATTTTATGTTTAAATATATATCTTATAAGTGTTATACCCAAATGTTGAAATAGAGCTTCCGTACTGTATTTAGCTTTACTAAACAAGTTGAATCGCAATTTATTTTACAGCTTCAAGCTCCACGATTTTCAACTCAACAATACTCAAGAATAAGTTGGAAACTGGTTTTCAGGATTTAATGTTTGTATGTCGTTTTGTTCAGTACATCAGAATATACAAGAAAAATGACGTGACAATTCTAAAACCCAGACGTTGTTGAAGTTTTATTAATAAGTCAAATTCTTTTTCTTTTTCAAGTTCAACTAATACAGAACACAGGAGAAATATTCAGCTGAGCTTCCTTTTTACCGAACGCGAATTGCCGGGTCTTTCGTTTAACACCTTTCATAAGATTTTGAACAGTCTCCTTGTCCTCTTTATTCGCCGCAGAACGCCAGTTTGTCTTGAACTGTTTCTCGCTCACAACAGAATTTTAAGTCTTCTTAAGGTTTCGCTTGACGATGGCCCAATATTGTTCGATTGGGCGGAGCTCTGGCGTGTTGGGAGGGTTCTTGTCCTTGGGCACCACTTGAACGTTGTTGGCAGCATACCAT
Organism: Aedes japonicus; assembly: GCA_034211315.2. Taxonomy (NCBI): domain Eukaryota; kingdom Metazoa; phylum Arthropoda; class Insecta; order Diptera; family Culicidae; genus Aedes; species Aedes japonicus. Next base: position 58,457 of record JASCZW010001412.1, on the reverse strand, counting down.
TCCATGGCCATTTTTATCCGTAATGGCAAGATGCCAAATCCGGCCAAAATTCAACGGAGCCATTGTGTCGCTTCAGGAAGGCATTAGATGTTTTTGTAGGCACTCGCTCAGATAAATTTCCTGGTTGACGGTTCTGGTCGCAATGTAAACGTTGCTCTTCAAGCCACAGGTACAGATAGCCTGGCACGCCAGATATTTCATCGCAAACTTTGACAGTTTGCTTGAAAATATCTGGCACTTTGTCCCGTCCGGTTGCCGTAGAAAATTCCTGTCCAGGAAGCTGTTTAAAGTCTGTCTTGACGCAAGTTTCATCGTCTTGGACCACGCAATCAAACTTCGTCAGCATCGTCGTGTACAACTTTCGCGATCGTGCTTTGGCCGTTTATAGTCGCGATTTTGAGTCACCATTTTCTTGTATGTCGACAGTTCAGCTCGTTCTTGAGCTCTTTCCACGGTTGAACGCACCACTCCCAGGTTGCGACATTTCGAACGGAGAGGTTGGAGTTCCGCTCGAAACAGCGGGCAACTATTTTTGTCGTCGCTGTGGCCTCTGGCTTTCGATTTCCCCCCGATCCAGGCTGTTTCATAGCTATCCACAAACGTTTACCGAACACTTTTAATACGTTGGTAACAGTTAATTTAGCCACATTCAACAATTTCGCCAACTTGGCGTGAGAGTAGTTGATATTTTCGCCATACACGTGCAAAATTTTAATGCGTTGCTTCTCTTCCTTCCGCGACATTTTGAGAACTTATGTGCTAACCTCAAAATCAAAATAGAGGCATGAGGTTACACGCACACATCTTCAAAATGAGGAGTGCGCACAATTTTTTTATGCACGATGAAAGGAAATGCGTCAAGTTTAAGGCGACCAAATTTTGATCGAAACTCCCTTTATTAATATTTTAACATGGTTATTTTGCTTTCATTTTATCGCTTTCTGAATAGTGAGATCAACGTTATTCCGAATAAAAAAATCTCATAGATTTACAATTGAATGTATTGTAACCATACAATAGAATCTATAGTATGTACAATTAATCTTATTGTTAACAACTATAAGATGACAATAAGAGTTATTGTTACCACCATAGAATCTAATGTAAACTGAGACATCGACAATAGAAAAAGGGGGTTGTTATGTATCTTAACTATAGAAAAAAAAAACATTATTTTCCGAACAAATTTGAACCAATAGCTATTAATTGTATTGTTTCACAATTGTTGAAAATCCAAGCAAATGGAGTGAATTGTAGATCTATTGTAATGACAATATGCATTTTTCCTTTATCTGATTCATAAACAATAAGATTCATGGTCATTTGTATGGGAGTCCCCCTTTCCAGAGTGCGGAGGGGCCTCAAGCCACCATAGAAACATTTATTGCCTCCAAAAAACCCCACTTGCCGAATTTGATTCCATTTGCTTGATTAGTTCTTGTATTATGCAGAAAGACCTCTCCGAGGTCTCTACGTTAGAGATGACGAGAAACACTTGAGTGATCTCAGACGGTCCGAATACAAACCCAAAAAAGGAGAGAGTTCCTCTCCCATGTGCGCATCAAAACAGAGTGCACACAATATATCGGTAGAATAACTATCACAAAGCCATCAGTCGTACATGAGCGCTTTCCATACGTCATCATTTGCCTGTTGAGGTGACGGACTTGTTCGTGCCTCGACCTACCCCGCAGTGTGGAGTTAGGCAAAAGATGACGTCCATGGTTCGAGTACCACTGAACCCATGCCCTATTACTCAATTTTTTAAAACATTGTTCGATTTCCAACCTGCCGTAACTTTCAACACTTTCTCTTCATATCTTTCATTCTAGCAAAAACATGAATGTGCACTCTTGCTGCCTCATGGTGATGAGCGAACATTTCCTTGTACATCAGAAATTTGTGTTTAATTTGTATGGGAGCCCCCCCCTTCCAGAGGGGAGAGGGATTTCGAATTATCATAACATCCTATTCCAGACCCAAAAACCCCTGCATACAAATTTGCATAGCAGTAGGGTTAGTTCTCATGTTTGGTTGAAATTTGTGTTTCATTTGTGTAGGAGCCCCCCTTTTCAGAGAGAGGAAGGGTCTCGAACCACCATAGAAACATTTCTTGTCTTAAAGAACACTCCCATACCAAATTTGGTTCCATTTGCTTGATTAGTTCTTGAGTTATGCAGAAACTTCTGCTTCATTTGTATGGGAGCCTCCCTTTCCAGAGAAGGGAGGGGTCTCTAACTATCATAAGAACATTCTTCGGCCCCAAAAACCTCTCCATACAAAATTTCACGTCAATCGGTTCAGTAGTTTCCGATTCTAAGCAAAGGCAACAAATGAATTGTTACAGGTGATGTGCGTTTAATATTTTACGAGTAACAAAAGTAACAGTACATTTGATAGTAATGTTTCGCAGACTTTAAAAGCAAATAATTTCTATTTTAGTTGTTTTTACTTTTTCCTGCTGGAAAAACGTGTTGGCTCGAGGAATGGCGTACACCTAAGCTAAAGGAAGCCCCACATCTTTCAAATCATTCTTCTATGTTATTGCCGTTTATCGCTTTACAAACCGGAAAATGAATGATTACGATGAAATTATTACGGTATTCGTTGGTCCACCGGCGAATCATCAATAAATATAAGTAGGCTATATACAGAAGAAAATGACAGCCCTATCGGTTCTTTTACGGCTATTATCGTGAAAACAATAAAGTGAAAAAACATCGAAGCATGCTTTGCTCGCGAGTGGACTTGTTTTTGTCTCGGTTGTTAAGTTTTGTTGTTCTCGCCTAATATACTTTTTTGAATTAATATGATTTATTCTTCAAGTAAACCAAGTGCGATGGACCGTCCCGGTCTGTAATATCCAAAGAATAACATGTTTATCAGTTCTGTGTTGCTAAAAGGTCCTCAGTAGATTCAATTATGGTAGTATGGGATATGGAGCCGGTGCCAGAAGAATAACCAGTTTAGAACTGAAAGTGTTTGTTTGATTATTAGATGACGAAAATTTGTGAGTTCCGTAGCAACAAGTGCCGCAGATTGGATGATTCAAGAACTTGAAGAACTTGAAGAACTAGAACACTTGAATGACGGAGAGTCGAAAAAACTTCTAACTGGCGAAGTAGATGTCAACGGCGGTCTTCGTTTCTTTGGGACTTATGGTCAACGAAATTCAACATAGTCTTATCGGATGTTGCAAGAAGGACGATGTTGCGTTCTGGGTACATTACGAGAAGCGGTCGCTGGTTTTAATGGACCATTTGAAGATCGCAGTCGCTCCATGAACGCTAAACTCCGCCATACATCCCAGCTGCGCCCAATTGAAAATATGTGAATGAACGTGGGTCCTCCCTAAGATCCGTCGGTAAAGGTGCAGCTACAAAGCAAAACCATGCTGGAGGTGACTGAGTTCGATTCCCGGTCTGGTCTAGGAATTTTTCGTGAGGGAAAATTTCTCGACTCCCTGGGCACAGGGTATGATTGTACTTGCCCCACAATCATACTAATGCACAAATGGTACCAGACATCGAAAGCTTTCAATTGATAACTGTGGAAGTGTATTTAGAACAAGTTGAGAGCAAGCATTGAGCGAATTTTGAAAGCAATGAGCTTGAAATGCTAAAAGAGGACGAAGGATGAACCGGAATTTGAACAATTTCGAGGCGACAACCGAAAAGGAACTGGTCAATAATCAAAATTACGGCCAACTGCCCTAAAGAAGTGGAATCATTTTTGTGAAATCATGAATTACTAGAGGAATCAATGAAAATTTGTTTTATGTTTTTTACCTCCGCCCGAAAGTAGTCTTTTTTTTTTATTAATATAAGCGTTATCCAATTTATTTGATTATGTGCTAGATTTCAAATCAAAACAATCGATTCCTCTATAACACAATTGATTATGCCATCCTGACTGTATCAAAATGGTTTCAATTCATTTAATCGGTTCCTAAACCCTTATTAACTATTCGCGTAGGTGACAACACCCTAGTGGATTCAATTATTAACAACTTTAAACTTATTTGGCGAATCGAGTTAGATCATCAAGTATGCAAAAAATTAGCCGGTTTAATTGATTCAAATGTAATAGTGGTAAATGGCTTGGTGTCAAAATTTGAAGTCACCATACATTTTCAGATTAAATATTACCCAGCCCATACATTTTGACATCGGTTGCCTCCTACATGTAAACAATAACCTATTTGCAATCATTTATACAGCGTGAAGAACTCAGAACCAATTGAAGCCCATACTGGTGGTTGGCTTCAATACCCGCTGAGTTCCAGAAATTTATCGGATTTGAAAATGTCTCAAACGAATCAGCAGAGATTCTGGTTCTATTTGACACTACATTTAACGCAGTCGGCAGTTATTCAATAGATTTTTGAACAGAACGCTAATTTGGGAGCTTGCCATAAACTAACTGCTATAAGCAATTACCATGAATTGCTGTACTAAAAGAATATGTGACATTAGAAAAAATTGACATTTCCATTAGTACCATCTATCATTATTGAAAGGGAAAGCGAACTTCATAGTTTATATTTCTAGCACGCCATCTCCCATTTTAAATTCTCTTCTATCTCCAGAATCAGTTAATTACCCGCAACAACATAACCTAACTAGGACAAACATCCTGCGGGCGACAACATTGATCTGCTATCTCAAAATCTCGCTTCCATATGTACATCCAAGAAGAGAGTGAAACGAAAAGTAAAATTGCCGAGAACAAGTTTCGCAAACCTACGCCCATTAATCGACTTAATCATATGCGTGACTCAAGAGCCCAACGATGAGGAGCAGTCCACTAAACGAGCACCAGTTCGCACACATCCTATGTGGTTAAATCAATTAAACGCTTGTTAGCGTAAAACTTTCCGTTCCTCGCGCTTAAACTTGCTGGAATTCTTGTCCTACCGCTTCTATTCCAACGACCCTAGAGCCAGGCGGTTGCCAGCGGCTGTGTGTGTGAGAGTGTGTACTATGTATTATAGGATGACCCACTTGTTGGAACTTTCGTCGTGGACAGCGGCTTAGTTCCAGTCATCAATTCGAACCGGCGATGGGACGGGACTCGTTTTCAATTGAATGAACTCTCTCTCGCGCCCGCCCGTTTAGTGATTAGCAGCTTATAACTATGCGGGACACTCAACTTCCTCCCGGGCGGCGGCGGTGGATGCCCTCATGTGGATTGGCAGACACGCCCCCCGTTTGTCGTACCTTGCCGGTCAATCGGTTTTCACTGGGTTTGTTCCTCCATCGGAGAATGGTGGCGTTGTTGTTTATTAATGTGATGAACTCCTCTTTGGTATGCACGACACACGACGGGTCGTACGTTTTAATCCGATGTAGGTACTGTAGGGAGCCTAATGTCGGATAGATTAAGAATCGATGATTGTAATTTTCATATGGACATAACATATAGGTACTCATCTAACTAATACAATTATTGCCATTATGGAACCATTATTGAATTACATGGCATTGCTCAAGCGTTGTGCATATCGTCAATTAATTAACTATTTACTTTGCATTGCTGATAGTATTTAAAATCAATTGAAAATAAAATTTTGGAAAAATTAACACTCCTAGATTCATTACCACCAATTTTCAATTGTATTTTTTTTAAAGTTTCATTCGTAAATGGTTTTTGTGGTATACTTTTTATGCAAGTTTTTTTTTTCCAGCAGCAAGAAAAAGATACACTTCCTATTATTCAAATATTACAATTGATATTTTAGATCTTCGCTTGACTTTCGGGTATGTTGTGGTCTCATTTTTGACATTCTTTAATGATGTCCTACAGCTCCTAGCTTTTTAATGGCCTTAAATTCTGCTGATTAAGCAGTTGCTTGATCTTGCTGAAAATTACCAGTTCCTTAAATAAATGCGCATTATTCTGTATCACTCAATTAATTTTAGAAATTATGTTGTTATCTCTCACAAATCAATTAAAAATAAGATAGATCTGAATAATTATATGTTTACCTTACAACATGGTGAAATCAAAAGTCAAAATCACACAAGAACAGGATTCTGTATAAAATCTATTTGATTTGCAGTCTGTAGATTTACTACAGCGAAGTTGTTGCTATTAGAATAACAGTAGAAATGTTTATAAGAAGGATCATGTAAAGTGATAGAAGACAGTGAACAAATAGTTTCCATGCAAACTTGAAATGGGGAAGGCAGTAGCTCATAGAATCTTCCGGTCCACCTCTAAGCATCTTGCTATGAAGCATTAGTAATAAGAATAACCTCTTGTTCCTATCGGAAACCCACCATTACACTTTGTTAGTGGCTCTAATGGCATCCTTACTGGTTGGTATAAATTGGAATTCCAGTATTATATATATATCCTTGTTTTTGCATTGAAACCACCAGTTTGTGAGCGGCCCAAAAGCATACGTATAAATTGTTGGTATAAATTGGTACTGTTGTTATAAATATTTTACTAAACGCCGCTTGAATTCAGCTATCGTTTACCAAAACGAACCAAAACGAATAACAGCTGATCTGTACCCTGATGGGTGGCTGATTTGGCAATAAGCAACCTCGGGCGGTCAACCATGCTCATGCTCATGCTCAGTAGTTCCATGCCATCTTCAAATGGCATGTGCGGTGTAAGAGTCTTATCAAATCTGCTAAGAATTCAAACAAGTTTTTCAGCACGTGAATTAGGAATTTCATTTTTCGATCATTTATACAGAATCGATGCAGATTACTGACTTAACTCGAGAAAAGATTTATAATAAATATAATCTATATATTCTACCTGTCTGTCTGTCTATTTCTGCCGTTCTGTCTATTTCTGTCTGTCTGTCATTCTGTCTGGTTGCCTGTCTGACCCATATAGAATCGGAAACTACTGAACCGATCTGCGTGAAAGTTTATATACAGGCGTTTTCGGGGCCGCTTTGGTTTGAGACCCTTCTCCTTCGGGAAGAGGGGGGGGGAGGCTCTCTACAAAAATTTCCATAACTCGAGAACTAATCAAGCAAATGGAACAAAATTTGGCAGAGGGGGGTTTTTGTAGGCAAGAAATGTTTCTATGGTGGTTTGGAACCACTCCACCATCTGGAAAGGGCGGGGGCTCTCTCATAAAAATTAAATACAAATTTTATCCAAACATGAGAATTGTCCAGGTAACTAAAACATAAAATGTGTTTTTCTCAGCTAAGAAGAATGTTCTGATAGCAGTTTAAACCCCTTGTTAGTCATGAAAAAAACTCATTCCGAATAACAACGTGCCAGTTCTATTAAATTTTCATTCATTAAGCTCCAATCGTAGCAGCGCTTGCACTGGGTTCAGCGAAAATGTATTAATATTGAGGTTGATCAAACATCCAAAACAGTTATATAGACAGCCAAACAGTATTCAATTTCTTGCCTGCCAAACATATTCTAGGTATACAAAACAGAAAGAATAGATTTCAGATTTAAGTTTGAACAAACTTTTCACATTTATACTGTTAAAAACGTTAGTTTCCTCAATTGAATATTCTTTTTCGAGCTCAGTGGTGAACAGCCTTGGTGTATCACATGGGAGTGTATATGCATCATAATTAGCATTGACGTTTGCACACCTCGTGGATGAAGCTACGCTGAGGAACAATTAGTTGACGACATTGCATGTCCCCATGAAACAGAATCAGTACTAATATGTTTCTTCATGCAATAATCTCCACGAATAGACTCCTAGATCGTTCAACTGGCTTCGTCCATCCATGTGTACCTTAAAAATACACGAGGAATCCACGTGGCCTTCAGTAGATATCAAAGAAAAGGGAAAATGAATAGTCGGAGAGAATATTAAAAAAAATGCCCTGTTTGGTGTACTGAGCAAAATTTTATTTAAAACAATTGTTGGAACATCTAGTCTAAGGCTTAGTGATGCTACATTTCTCTTCAATCGGTTGGGACTATAGTAATAACTATAGACTTATGCCTTGTTCAGACTACAAAGTTATAACATGTTATAAGCCTATCTTGAGGACAAATTTCTTGTTGAAATTAATTGACAACCGTTATAACTATGTTATAACTCTGTAGTCTAAAGTGTCATTTTTCGCTCACCGAATGTCTGAGAATATAAGAAATGGTGATGAGAGTAAACTTTTAAAATTTCTTAGATTGCACCATCAAGGATTTACCAAACACATTTATTTCCAACACTATTGATGAAAATTCACGTCTCATTATTACTCTAACCAGTTCGTGCAGCTAATGCGTGGTGTAATTTGTAGTTATCATTGAATATTATGATAAATAATGAGTTCCAATGAATAAGCAGTATATTAAGGAAGTAATTTTTAAAACATTGCATAACAATTCAAAATGCAGACGCGAACTAATCTGGGAGAAGCATGAAGTCTGTTTCAATAAAAATATATTGACTGACTGACAAATGACCAATCATCGCATTGCAAATGCCATCAAAACAAATTTCAATTACATGTTAATAATTTTGGATTTCAGGCCTCTCAATAATACATTCAAATAAATAATTCCATACAATATGGGTATGAACGATGATAAATGCTGGCTGAGTCGGCATAAGCTGAAAGAATGTTATTTATCTGTTGTAGAAGCTGTATATGTTTGATTAAGCTTCACACTTAGAAAAAATCATGTAAATTTAAGGCTGCATGGATGCACATAAAGGAGCGGCCTGCTGGACATGAATTCACGTCTGTTATTAAAATTACACTACAGTAAAATCTCAAAAGCAACTTACACGCCAAGCCGTAAAATTAAGTTATGAAACATTAAATCATATTATTTAGATGTATTCATCATAAACAAAACTTTAAATCGTCATTGATGCTTTTTTTGTACCGCTACTAATTTACTTCTATACCTACCATTAGAAGTATTCAAAAATATCACTCTAACTTCACTAAGCAAATTATATATCTGCCAAAGTTAATCTTTTCTGTTAACCAAATATTATGTGTTAAGATTACTATGAAGTATGAGTAATGCTGCAAACTTAAATTTTCTTGTTCATCATCAAACATCCAATGATTATGTCTCGTTGTTTTATTAAATTAGGAATCCGAAAAATGTTCCCAGAGAACCTAGTACACTAGTACTTCTTTTTAATCTCAGGTATCGCAAATAACAAGTTTTGTTATTTAAAACACATTTTGCATATAATTCTCAGGTATTTGACTGCTTATAAAAGGCTGACTAAGACCATTTTCAGTGGTCGAGATCAACATTTCTTATCTATCTCTTCCGGTTTGGGTTTGCTCGCTACTTTTGTGGATATTCTTGACGTGTGATACTGACAATGTTGAAAAATAGATTAAATGCTTTTATGACGTTATTTCAGAAGCCAACCATTTTGTAAATATACTTTTTTTTAATCACAAAATTCAGTCTTTTGTCTTTTTTCACCACTTATTTCTCTTAAATTTAGAACTATGATGCATTATGCAATGGTCGATTTAAAAGTAGGTAATGGATCGCGGTTTTCAGTGCAACATGATCGATTATTGAATGTTGCTAATTAAATCGTCCGATTTCATCAAAATTGACATGAAATTGAGTTACACTTCGAATTAAATCATCAAATATTTACGGGATATAAGGATTACTTCACGTGTAAGATACATAATTTTTAAGAGTATTGGTTTAAATTCTTTATCCAAGATTGATGGATCTGATGTTGATTTTGTTCTTCTGATTTTGGATGTAATCCTAAAACCTAGAAGAAAAATTGGGATAATTAAATAGACTGAATTTCATTGTACAGATTGATGAGAAGTTTAATCACTGTCAATAATACTAATGCAAAATATGTACCCGAATAACGAGAAAATAAATAGATATCAGGGACCGCAACTCCAAAAACAAAACTTACAAGCGAACCAACTCGACAAGTATCAGCGTATGTATAATAATACAGGGGGTCTCACAATAGGTGTCACTAAAACAAAATGGGAATACAGCAAAACAAATCATCCAAATCATAGCATTTATTTTTCATTTAAAAGATACATGTCATAGAAATTAATCATATTAATTCAATTCGAATCTCTCGCTCTTTTCCTTGATAACTTTGCGCAAACGCTTTGTAAACCCATCGCAGCTGGTCACGATTCCTGTGGAATTTGGTCCAAATATCAAATATTTCTTGAATCGATCTAAAGTAAGCCCTTCTTTCCTAGGGCCTGTATGTTGAAGCATATAATCCCAAACAAAGTAGTCAAGTGGCTTCAGATCCGGTGAATATGCATGCCATTCTTCGCTTGTGATGAAATCGGGCAAATTTTCCGCGCACAACGCTTGTGTCTTCTTTGCCTTGTAAGCTGGAGCTGAGTCCTGCTGGAAACGATATGGTGTATTCCCATGAAGCGTTGAAGCATGAGGATACAGATGGTTCTTCAAAACCTGCTCGACGTAACATTAAGTGTTACGTTAAGTTCTAAAAGAACAGGAAGTTTTCCTTTTCGTGAAACGGCGCCTCATACCATGATTTTCGAAACATTCTGGTTTATCTCTTGGAATTTTGGCAAAACTTTTGCCATACACACGATCATTTTGTTGATTAAGACTGTCCTGAAGGTGGAGGAGCTTTTCATCCGTGAATGTTGCCGAACCAAAAGATTTCTGCTTCTTTGGACCCTGGCTTGCTTTTGACGCTCCGTCAACCCGTGAACCCGTTGTTTCTTATACGGCTTGCATTCCAGATCATGTCTGAGGAGCCTGTTCATTGAAGCAGGGGACATTTGAAATTGTTTGCTCAATTTACGGTCAGATACGGCCGGATTACGTCTTATTCGCTCCCTCACACATTTGATCTTTTTCTTCGTTCTGGCAGTTCGTCTGGCACCTCCTTTGTGTTGAATATGGAAATTTTCAGTTTCCTTGAACCGTTTCAAGGTACGAAAAACAAAACGCTTACTCACTCCAAAACTGATTAAGGCTATTGAATATCTGACACGGTCCAAGCTTTTGCAAATGTCATTTTAAAACTTGCTCCCGTATGGCTTTCATGGCTTCAGCTGATAAATATAAACAAATGGAATCGCATATTTATCTTCAGCGATAAGTTGTTAAGAAATACACTCAAATGGGTATATTCAATTCCGCTGTTAAAATAAACCATGACTGTGAAAAAAGTGACAACTATTGTAAAACATACTGTAGGGTCAATATTCACCCGGATTTCTAACGTTTCCTAAAATTTCGAAATTTTAACTTAGAGTCAATGTTTATGCACCATTTGAAAGGATCTGGTTATTAAAAATGCATTGGAACAAAAATAACTGGTTTCGGTAACATTATACCCCAGGAATCTGCTACAAAGTGAGTTTTAGTTTAGCGGTGTAAACAGAAATGCATAGAAAACATTCTAGACTCATTGTAGAGAATTGGCGTTAAGAGCCAAGTTTCTCAATTCGTGCTGCAGAGATGGTGCTGTGGTCTATCTTTGCCAAATGAAGATCTAGAGAGTTGCTGTCTTGTACATAGTTGTTGAGAATGTAAATGTAGTCACTAGACATTATCAAATTAGGATCAGCAAAGGGACCGCAAAGATGCCGCTGCAGTCTATCTTTTCTAAATTGAGGCTCTAGAGAGTTGCCATCTTGAACAAAGCTGTTGAGATGAAGATATCTCGAAATAATCACTATTAGTTTCAGATCGTACCGCAGAGATGGGGCTGCAGCATATCTTTGTAAATCCGTTATCTCTGTGGTAAGATCTGGTAGTAATGTGATAATCTCATAAGACGACAAATGGCATACTGAGAAAGTTGGCCAAAGACGACAACTCGCTAGAGCTTCATTTGGCAAATACTGACTGCAATGCCATCTCTGTGGTAATATCTGAAACTAATATGATAATGTCAAAAAACAACAAATGTCGTTTTGAGTAACTTTGTCGAAGACGGCAACTCTCTACAACTAGTCTGGAATACATTAATTGTTATGTTATATATTCTCCGTGCGAGGAGTAACGATTATGATGTAGAAGGAGATGTTCGCTCATCACCATGAGGCACCAAGAGTGAACAACAATGTTTTTGGCTAGAATGAAAGATAAGCTTCGACCTACCCCGCAGTGGGATGTTAGGCAAAAATGTCGTTGGTTCGAGTACCACTGTACACATGCCCTTTTCGCTCAATTTTCCTAAAAACATCTGTCATATTTCCGAGCCTGCCGCACACTAGCGGAACTATCAAAACTTTCTCTTCATAGTCTGGAATGTTTTGCAATTCTGTTCACACATCGAATTTAAAACTTGCTTCTCTTTCTAGAAAATTCCCGATGGCCAACTGAATACAAGTTTTTCCACCACCCATCCATTTTTGAAACCATAACCTTTCAAATGGGGTGTATACATTGTGTCTAGAAAGGGTTGAAATCCGGGTTAATATTGACCCTAATGTCTTATGTGTCAGGTTTTTTCAATACCGAGGAAGGTTAACGCAGATCGGAAGCACCTAACGAAGCTATTAGTTGAAAGTCATTCCCTACATTAGACGTCATTGTCATCCAAAAGATTGTGCCACTATTACAATATCACTTTCCCACTCGATTTCCGCCAGCGCTTCTAGCTTTTTTAATTTCTGCTAAATTACCAATCAGCAGCTATACAGCAGACAATGAATTTCGCTCGCATTCACATCACATTAGTGTACCGCTAGCGCGACAACCGCCGCTCCCGAAAACATCACCTGCTGCCTGCTGTACTTTCTATTCGGGTCTCCGATGGAAACATCTTCCGCTAACAACACCATCCACCCACCCCCCTAGCCTACTATGAGTAGTGTGTAGAAATGCGGAGAGACATTTTTTCCGCGGTCACAGTCAATGCCAACTAGACGACGCGGTGTGGCATGTCTGAGAACCGGTGCAAATTCGATTTCTTCGCGCTTGCCATGCTGTTGATTAATCCAATTGTCGCGTCCAGCTACCATATCTTTCCTCGGTTTTGCCATCAATGAAAATCACTGCTCCTTGCATATAGTCGCTCAGCAGCCGCTTGAGGTGTTGGATCAATTGAACGGCGAATAGGAAGGTGTACTTCCCACTAACCTACTTGTACATTCATCGTTGAATGAAAACAATGCCCCTACTGACTGTCACCGCGAGGAGGCGTGCGACGATGTGGGTATTTAATTCGTTGGTCACAGTATAGGTACGTGAAGAGAAAATAAAAGTCGTTCTCGATAGGTTTGCCCGCGCGGAGGGGTCATTCAACCGAATTGTTTTGTTTTGCGCCAGCGACTGTCACGGTCCTCCGCACCGTAGCAGGACGAGCGAAAATCTTCGTATAAACAAATAAAACGGTTTAGCTGTGGATGGTAGGAAAACCAGTTCCGCGAGATTCTTTTCGATGACACAAACGGTTTTCTAAGCCGACAGAAGCGAAGCGGTGATGGTTTGCCGATTTGGATGCTTTTCTATTTGTTCACGGCAAATAAGCTCCTTGTGGGGAGAAGCTATTTTGTGCGTTCTATTTTGTATTATTGGCGGATTCAAGTCAGTTTTAGCGTACTATTTTGAATACTTTCTTCTTGCTTGAATATTTGACCAGCAAATACCTATATGAGTAATCAAATTTTTATTTTCTTCATAGTAGTTCAGTTGTTATCATTGTTTCGATAAGCACCCACACAGATAAAAAGAAACATTGAATTTTCTGCTTTATCTAATGCACATAAAGGGAATGCTAGATTTGCCAGAAAATAATGGGATATTTCATGTAAATTTAAGCCAGATAACGCCTGAATCCAGCCTGTTGTATGAAAGATTGCCAATATTGTTGTATGGAACATGAAAAGTTGCAAACAATTTCGTTGTTTACGTCTCCTTTAGCTTGGATTTAAACGAGAGGATATTTTACACGCTTGTTAAAATTAAGTATTTTTTTCTGTGTACGTCAAATCCATTTTTGTTTTAATTTATGGAAAATGTTCTACAATATGTGGCTGTGGCGGTTTGAGGAACGGTTTGTGAAATAAAACTCAAACAATCAGGTTATTCAGTTATTCATTTTTGTTTTGTTTCATAAAAATCCCATAAATAAAAAATAACAACAATCAACTTTGCAAATGCTAAAGATGCCCACATCACGGCTGCATGAACCAATAATTAAAGTTTATCAGCGAAAGTTCTGGTGGGATTCTTTCTTGGATGTCAATTCCAATGATTTCGACAAAACGCGATTCTATCCATAGAACTTCTGTAGCTTCGTTCTCGTCGACCTCACAAAGAATTTCTTCGTGGCGTTGCCGTAGAATCTTGAGTGGCCTTATTTTCTTCGACGAAATATCTGCCTTGTGGATGCTTTTGCATCAATCTACGTTCACTGTTGTCGCAAAATGCTGTCCACAATCAAAGCGGCAATTTTTGTTTTTACTTTAGATATCAAGTTCAGTTAATCTTCTTTGAAAGTTTTCCAAAGCAAGTTGACGTCTTCTCATACCTCCTAATGTATTATCTACTTTGTCTCACTCTGCGCTATAGCATTGCTGACAGGTATTACAACCGCATATAACTATACACACTGTAGACCGGACAACGCCAAATTATAAAATCTGCCAACCCTGAAAAATGTCATAAATTTGAGCAATTGATCTGGCACCACTTGTGTTTGTACAAACTTGAAGTAAACAGCGCAATAGACTAAAAAAAGATTCGTTTTCGATGTTGGTAGTTTGTTTTGATTCGGTTTGAAGATATTCATTAAAAAGCATAGTGAAAAGTGCCGTGTAAAAAATGAATTGTTTGGAGCGAAATTGTGGCAATAGGTCGCGATGTGAAGTGAATTCTGTGGGTTTCTTCCGGTTTCCAAAGAATGATAATATAAGGCAGAAATGGCTTGCATTCTGAGGCCTTTCGGCAGATTTTCAGATTCTAGGAAACCATAGGCTTTGCAGAGTAAATACAAAATACTATAATTTGTTTCCTTCATTACTAATGATAACAAATATATCCAGTTACATTTTCTTGATAGTTATCTCTACTTCGATATGAACGGAAAGACTAGAAAAGTCCAGAGTGTTGTTCCGTTTTATGACAATATCTCGCAGTTGAATACCAGGAAGAAAAAAAGAAGTAGCTTCGAAGATTTTAATTCACCTTATTCACCGTTTCTGGTAGGAACCAGTGAAAAATTCTTAATTTATTGTTTTATTTCGTAATTTGAGTGGTAGAATAACGTCATTTAAAGCGCTCGAATGCAGTGATTACAGAGTTTACATAGATTATGTTGTTTGAATTTTATTTGATTGATGTTCTTCACTAGTTTTGATCAAATTTTTCATGCGTTGTGGCTAGAACACGTCGAGTTTGTAAGTCGGGTCCTGATGCAGTTCATCGTAGATTGCGTTCAAGTATCATCCGATGCCGAGGGACAGCAGGCTGCAAGAGGTTTTCCGGTATAAACTTCAAGTCTTTCCGCTGGCCATTTTCTGGCAATAACCTCAAAAAACGTAGCCATAGAAATCGCGTTATACTCGAAGAAGTATTTGATTTGGCAGGCCATATGAAGTGGTGGTCGAAAATCTAAAAGTTTCGTCTCTACCGGCACTATCAGTAAGAATGTGTACGAGAAATAATGTGATGTGATGTGATGTGATGTGTGATAAGAACCCACCATCGGCGCAAAGATTACCTATGGCTGCAGGACTATTCTCAGCAGGTTGTTCCGAGAGAATAGCCTACGTGATGGCTTCTTGTAGCAGGACACAGTGGGGCAGCGAACCCAGTGGTGTGGCCAAAACCTCTAGCGCCGCGGGTTTGCTTCCTACAGGTTTGCAGTCTTTGAGAAAGTTGTTCAGTTTAAAAAGCGCCATCTTTTGGCGGTTTTGATTAGTTCATATTTCTTCCGTATAGGTGGCGCTAGTTTCTATCTTTTTAACGGAGCGTCCTAGAAGGATGGTTTTTTCTACAAAATTGTTTATTAGATCATGTTGAGAAATGTTGCCAAAAACGTCAAAGAGCTATCTTACACACAAAAAAATCTATTGGCCAACTTTTAAAAAATACCGCAAAAAGTCATTTTTACTATTTTTTGGCGAATGAAGGTCTACAATATATACTGTAAACGGTGAAATATTGTCGCAATGCTGCAATTTGTTCATTTCAGACACATATTGCGATATATCATACATGAATATAAATATATTTACAGTAATGTTGTAAAATGGAGGTGTTTTCATATAACAATTACTCAAAATATAGCAAAAAGTAGCAGCCAAATTTTTGAGAGAGCTTAGTGCAAACGTGGTTGGATATTTTAAAGTATGTAGTTCAACAGGGAACTGCAGGGCTTTTTGTAAAATATAATTTTAATATATTTAAGTTTATTTATTTCAACTTTTAAACCGTGTGAATACCAGAACCAGTGTGCACTGTGTCATAGCATTTAATCTCACAATTAAACTTTTTAAATAGGCAACTCATCGGTACGTGACATTGCACGAAGTTAACAGGTGAGTTAACTCAAAAAAGTAAAGAGATGAAAATATCTGAAATTTTGATTAACCTTCCTTAACCGTGAGATTCCCCGCTGGCATCATGAAAAACAAAACTTGTTTGATCCTTCGAGTTGTTGGAAAATGAATCGAGTGACGCATTTCCAGGTTTTTGAATTATTCAATCAAAAGGAACAATTTCCGTGGGCTGAGCATTATAATCATGTTTTTGAAAGTATAAAAAGGAAGATGAATCACGATGAAAGTGACTTTCGTACCGCTTCACTTATAAAATCACGTGTATAAAACAATTGAAAAAAGATATAGTCCAGAGTAATAAAAAATTCCTCGCTGAAGAAATAACATTTAGAGACGAAGTTTCTAAATATATAGGTACGTTTATCGATCATAGATATCATGTTTCAAAGCTACCAAATGTTAAATATCGTTCATGAGAAAAAAATAAGTTTCTACCATTCAAAATTTTTGAAATTCTAATTCCGAACACTTGTGCTCTTTGTTCCTGTAAAAGCCTTGCAATTGCACATTTTTATTTCAATTCTAAATTATTTGCTTGAATTTTCATCTTTCGATTAGTTTACTGAAAATTGTGTTTTACTAGCTGCACATTTTGGTTCAAATATTTTCTTGGAGCCTTGCATTGATTCAAATTCTGAACAGCGTTTCTCAAAGTTTTTTTTTAAATGAATTGTTACTGGGCCAATTCACATACTTCATACTTCAACATGAATCCCAAAGGTACATCGCTGAACCGATTATTAAATAAAAACAGAGAGGGTATTGGAATGGCAACGTTTGTTTTTCTCGTAAGGCAACGTATGCGTTTTTCTAAAAAATCAGCAGATGCAGCTGTGGCGTTATAGACGCCCACGTTCGATAGAAAATTTCAATAACTATTCAAAATTGTTTTATATGAAGAAATATATGCTCTGGATTTCTATACATTAGTAAGATATAAAAAATGCCAATAAATTCCAAAGATTACTGGTTCTGCTGATGACACGGTTTAAAAAGAAATAAACTCAAATATATTAAAATTATATTTTACAAAAAGCCCTGCAGTTCCCTGTTGAACTACATACTTTAAAATATCCAACCACGTTTGCACTAAGCTCTCTCAAAAATCTGGCTGCTACTTTTTGCTATATTTTGAGTAATTGTTATATGAAAACACCTCCATTTTACAACATTACTGTATATATATTTATATTCATGTATGATATATCGCAATATGTGTCTGAAATGAACAAATTGCAGCATTGCGACAATATTTCACCGTTTACAGTTTATATTGTAGACCTTTATTCACCATAAAATAATGAAAATGACTTTTTGTGGTATTTTTTAAAAGTTGGTCAATATATTTTTTTGTGTGTAAGATAGCTCTTTGACGTTTTTGGCAACATTTCTCAACATGATCTAATAAACAATTTTGTAGAAAAAACCATCCTTCTAGGACGCTCAGTTAAAAAGATAGAAACTAGCGCCACCTATGCGGAAGAAATATGAACTAATCAAAACCGCCAAAAGATGGCGCTTTTTCAACTGAACAACTTTCTCAAAGACTGCAAACCTGTAGGAAGCATACCCACGGCGCTAGAGGTTTTGGCCACACCACTGAGTTAGCTGCCCCACTGTGCAGGGTCAGCCGATCTCAGTGAGGACTTTCAGAAGACTACGGCCAGAAGGCCGCGTTTAGTGGCATTTAGTGGTTAAAGGAACAGTGGAAATTTTCAGCATAAATGATTTATAAAAAAAAATGTTAAGACAAAAAGAAAATGTCACGGCTATACTGAACTTTAGATTCAATTAACACATTTATTTTTATTTTTATTTGCACTAGTAATTGTACTGGGATATTGCAAGTTTCTACTGTTCCTAATAAAATAGTTGTGGGCAATCAAATGAGGAAGGATCAAACCAAAAAAAAAATTACAATTCAAATAACTTACCATAAAAGCATATAGGTCTCTATGTTGCATCACAAAATCAAGGAATACTACTTGCCAACGCATCCCCCCACTAGTATATCATCCTACGCCAAACTTACAATACCCGTCATACTGAAACTGAACTGAAACCGAACTGAAACTGAACTGAAACTGAATTGAAACTGAACTGAAACTGAATTGTAGTTGAACTGCAACTGTCCCCCCAACACCTATTTATCGGTTTCGATACAATCGATCCAGGCCTGCTATGGCAAATTATGAAATAATATGAATTTGCAGATAAACTGACGCTATTGGTCAAGGTAATGATGGATCGAGTAATGAGGGTCATTCGAGTATTTGGGATACCTGCGAGTGCTTTCGAATATTGAAGGGGTTAACCAAAGGGTGGTGGGCTTTTAGGTGTGATGTTTGACATTTCTTGCGATGAGCTGAAATAGATACGAGAGATACAATTTTGACAATTTTGACATGATGACATTGATGTCGAAACAAGTATCTTCTAGATGATGACAGAAACGTACATCAGACCAGAAGCCAAACTTAATCTTACATGCATCGAAAACAAAATACACGAAAAGAACACGTTCGTAGAAGACAACCCCCTCTCCCCTCCATCCTATTCCAATCCATGTTCAGATCGACGATGATGAAAGTTCGCTAGTAGAGGAAAAGAATGTCTGCAAAAACGGTTATTTGGCCGCTTGCCACTATGCGTAATCCGTCCTGGAATGGTATAAGATACAAGAGCACAAATATGTGCCAAAAACAGCCAATCCACCAAACTGTCCAGAACTTTGCCCAATGGAGAAGAACTGGGCACTAGTTAAGCGAAAACTCTTCGAAACTAAGAAGAAAGCAAATGGTACCGATGATTTCAAGATGGAAAATCGTCACTGCGGGTGTATCCGAGGATACCGTACCAGCAGGTTCCGTTCCGGGTTCCGGATGTACCACAGAAAGTTCGAGAATTCAACAGAAAGAAGGATTAACATCTTAATCAACTGTTTCTGATGTAAAGACTGTATTCGATGAAATTTGGACACACAAAATAGGTCACCAAAAATTTCCTTGAGCCCGATTCTTTTCAAACTTTATGGAAATAAAGTACTACTAAATGGTTAAGTTTTGACATCATTGGTTTATTGAACCTCTTCTCCCAACCCAAATGCCCACACCTTTGCCTTGACCCCTTTCATCAAATTTTGGGCAATGATAGGACCAACTTGCTTACTTACTTTTAACCACACTTTCTTTAGTTCAAGTTCATTTTATATCAATTTTGGAGTTTTAACGAGCTTTGCCTTCATGATCGCCCAAAATTTTTCAATTGGGCGAAGTTCCGGAGTGTTTGGAGGGTTGACGTGTCTTTTGGTACAAAAACTACATTATTATCTTTGTACCAGTCTAAGACGGGCCGGGCATAGTGGATCTCAAGAAGGGCAGAAGTCGTTTTAGGAGGCATTCGTCCTTGTAGATTTGTCCGTTGACGGTCCCAGAGGTGATGAAGGGCTGACTCATTTTGCCACATCTGCAGATCGCTTGCCAGACAAGGAATTTTTTGGCGAAATTCGACAGTTTCTTCTTCCGTACACTCTCCGAAACGGCCAACTTAGAGGTGGCGACGTAGTGTACCTGTCCTGGCCAAACAAATGGTGTCGGCTTTAATGTAGGTCTCATCGTCCATCACAATGCAGAACGGTTTTGTGAGCCACTCCCTGTACAGTTTTCTTGCACGAGTTTTGGCCACCGAGTTCTATTTATCGCTCCGGTTCTTTGCCTTCTGGACCATGTACACATGTAATCCAGAACGTTTCATTGTTTTCTGCACAAAACAAACTGAAACTTTCGCCTTTTTCACAACATCCCTGATCGAAATGTTGGGATAACGCTTAAATTGGTTCAATACCATCCTGAACTTCTCCGGATTTGATGTGCCACGTTTTTTGCCACTACAATTTTTCCGCTTGGTTGTCTTACGGTCCTTGAACGTTTTGATCACATGAGATACGGTTGAATGTGCGATTCCGAGCTGTTTTCCGATCCATCGATGAGAAGCGTTTGGGTTTTCGAAGTGAGTGCCCAATATTTGTTGGCGCACTATTTCTTCATTCGAAGCCATCACTGAAATCACTCGACCGATTTTCACGAAACTCATTACACAATTGACACAACGCAATTAAATACATTTAGTTAAAATTTCAATAATTTTTACCCACACGCTAAAAAGTTACGAACAATTGCGTGTGTCCAAATTTCATCCAATACAGTCCTTAGATATAAATCTATTATCTATTTTAAATAATGTGCAAATTTTGTTTAGCTACTATTATTTTGGTGTCCCAAATTTAACGTAGACAGTCTTTAGATGTATAGATGCTTATATGAAGCTAACATAAACTAATTTTATGTTTGGTTTTACCTGGAATTTGTTTGTTATGGCGGTATTTTTTTCTGCGTGGGGGTATGAATATCCGTTTTGTAGAGAAAAATAAAAAGGTCTACGTAGACTTTCGGTATATCCCCTCCTCACCCATCGTAGACAAATGAAGACTTTTGCGAACCACGCCTCCCCCCTTAAATGTCTACGTGGCTTATGAATAGCCCCATAACAGTTCACGAAATGATACTGGATTGATACGCTTGCAGAATTCCAGTTTCGGTAGTTCAAACGATTAACGTGCAAAGCATTGCATAAATTAAGGTGTTAATTAGAGACATCTTTTATCTTATCGGAAGTTTCCACTCACAATCCCTGCTCCATCAATCAACTCGGCGATCTCTTCGGTGCGATAGATCGTTATCATTTGAGTGTTGTTTAACGCGTGCTCAGGCACGCCCCATTAGCATTAATGCGTACCTGGAGCGAAAGTTGCACCCCTCTCCATCGAGCGGCCATGTGGCCATATGGCCATGACCATCCCCTCCGATCGGTATCGATGAATCAGTTGTTTATTGTTATTTTAGTCCGCGACTTTATTGGCACGAATTTCCATACTCGTCTAATTGGGGTCTGCTGGCCACCGAAAGCCTATTTGCTTAACGGGTCACAAGCCAAATTCCGCCCGAAAGTAGCTCATCAAGTGAGAGTCGGTTGCTTTTTGTCTGGATCCATACAAACAAGCGAACAAACAAGTGAGGTTTGACGAATTTGGATCCAAGCAACTCGTGGGTTGTATATTGCGTTGGGAATTTCCCGCTTAGAGTGAACGCTGTTAGCTGTCAAAGTCAAATTCCAGGTCACCAAGATTTCTGCTCAAACCATTTTTTCGCGGTCTGTGGGAGGCTTTTGATAACATTTAAATATTTTTGCATTAATTTGCAACTTCTCCGACAAGCAAAAGATAAAAAAAAAGTTTCACAATCAAGATAACAAATCCATTTGATTTTAAACAAACCATTAACATCTTTGGAACTTCCAATCACCCCAATTATCGCATGTTGAATTGACTGCCCGCATCGAAACACTTTACGAGACGATCACAAAGTGTTACCATTTTGGCTTCTCCGCCCATGCAGAATTCAGTAGAGTGCAGCAAATCCAAAACCGCAGGCAGCTAATTTTTGGTGCATTTGCTCCCTTCTGCGCTGGGGCCAGATACCTCGGATCCAGTAAATTCTTCGCCCAACCCGGGCGATGATAACCGGTTATCCCACATCCAACCACACGCAAAAGTGCATCATCCCGTGTGTTGGTCTGGTCTGTTCATGATTCACACCGGCTTTTCAGACGCCTTTACTCTTTTCGGGATGGGCTCGTCAGATAAAAGCGTAATTATTTCAGTTTGGGCAGCGATTTTGTTGAAATTCGCAGAGACCGGGTTTCTTAAGACTGTTGGCGGTGTTACAGCAAAGGAAGTGATGTATTTTGACAGTTCAACTCGGTTGGAGGCAGTCGATTTCACGCAGCAGATAGCCGGCTTTTGGTGCAGTTACAGTTAGCTTTGAGCTAAGTTGAGGAAGGAGAAAAATGCCACAGAACTAATTCAGGCAATTTTAATTTTCCATCCAATAATTCATTTTCTTCAAATGTAGAAGAAGGGTCAAACTAAAGCGGATTACGGAAGGTTTTAATTTGCAATACAGTTAGAATAACTCTCTCTAGCAGAGTGTACGAAAATGCGAATGAACTTTGATTTCCTCTGCCGATCGAAATTGCAACAGTATTTTCGCTCTGGACGGCTGAGCTGCCCAAAACCCAATCAATTAACTTGTAAAAATCGATCCTATGTTTATGCCTAACCACGGCAGGAAAAAATCTTCCAATCATCTCCTAAGCCTTAATTGGTGTGTGCAATCGACCATCAACCAATTTCCTTCCAGAAAAGTTTACTTCGCCAACGAGTAATGCTGCACTCCCCCCTGCTGGGAGCGTTACCAATTCCGTCAATCAACGAAGAAATTATACCAACCCATCAATTACGGCTACTTCAATTTTGCTTTAACTCCTGCTTTCTTCATTTGCGTCCTACACAAAAATAATTTTGGGGCTGCCCCAGTAGGAGAACCGAAACAAGTCAACGCTCGATGGGACTCATTGCTTATTGGGAATAGGCAGGGTTTGATGTTCGATTCTAGCTGATTGGGACTTTTCGGTTCTGGTGCAGTACTTGTTCATTAAATGGGATCTGAACTATATTTTTATTACTAGCTGTCCTATCCAGCAAAATGAATTTCTTCTAAATCAACTATTGTGCTTGCAGGTATAATATAAGAGGCCGAATAAAAGTAAA
Source organism: Aedes japonicus (assembly GCA_034211315.2). NCBI lineage: Eukaryota > Metazoa > Arthropoda > Insecta > Diptera > Culicidae > Aedes > Aedes japonicus. The sequence continues at coordinate 35,316 of JASCZW010001412.1, read as the reverse complement.
TTGGTACACACGAAAAGACCTAGAAGAAAATTCGCGATTCAATAAGTTTAAGAGTTCATTATTGGTTGCTTTACAGTACTTTTTATTAAAACTTCAATGTTACATCATTAGATAGTTACATTCTCAAGTTCGAACGAAATCTCGAACCTTCCTTGATGGACCCTTAAATGCCCGAACACGGAATCAGCGCATTTCTTCCATTTTGGATTGGATTTCAATTGCTGGATGTCCTTAACTGCCTCGCCGCTTCGCCGAAGTCGCTGCTTTGAAATTTTTCGATTGGATAAAATACCGGGCAATTCAGAGGATTCCTTAGCTTGGGGACAAAATCGATCTTGTTGGCAGCATACCACTCCGGAATCACCTTGGAGTAGTAGCCGCTGGCCAAATTGTGCCAAAGATGACTTTGCCCTATTCCTTATGGATAAACGGCAATATATGCTTTTGCAGGCATTCTTCGATGTAAACTAGGGATGTCATCGTCGAGGATGTGACGAATGGTTCCGTTTTCAAGCCACAACTACAAATCGCATGCCAAAACATGACCTTATTCGCGAACTTGTCGGCAGACACGATCTAGAATCTTCCCGAAGCACATCTCCACGTTCAGTTCCCTGGCAAGGATGTTCCGCACCGTTTAAAGTTGGCGTTGTACCTTCTAGCCATATCTCAGATCGGAAGACCGGGGTTTGCTTTAACGCACCTCAACACCTTGGTTCCAGTTTTTAAGTAGGTCCGCATAATCCTTTCCACACTCAGAGTTCCTATATAGGTTTTGAGTACTCGACAAACTGTTGTTTTTGGCATCTTCAGCATTTTAGCCAGCTTGGAACCGGAGCTCTTCGGTTGCTCCAGGTGTTTCTGCACAATGTTTTTTCTTCTTATGAGTTCCATTTGACGTTTTTCTGAACGCGATCGATTACTTTGATCAAACGTGTACCAGTTGTTCTCTAGAGAATGTAAACAAACCACTATGCAGCAAATTTGACTAACGCATGCAATTAAAAAAAATAGACCTGAAGTTGGCGGTCTTCGGTATAACGTTTACCCTCAGCCAGTTCTTTTTTCTCCGTAATTTTTTGGCATAATGGTCCAACGTCAGGTCCGTCCAAAAGACCAAATCCTCCTTCGCGTGATATTTCTTAACGAAGGCTGCAACTTTCGCCAACCACTTTTAACTCTTTTACATCCCGTTCATCGCAAGTCACGAAGGAAAGAACACCGGCTTGGACATTCCCTTCTCACTGATCGTCAGCCACAGTCTTCTTTTACCTTTTGGTATCCCAAGTAGCAATTTTAGTTTTATTCCAGTCGTATAGCAATCCTTCCGGCTTTGTTGATAAAACTACATTCAAAACTGGTTTGTCCACCAAGACCTCCTCTATGCATCTTTAAAGCCGAAATGTGCACCAAATGGCCCACTTCATAGACAATTGTGAAAACAAATTAATAGAACCTTTACAAGATCATAAAGCTTTTTGAAATGTTCTAATCAAAGATGTTTTGACCCCTTGAGAACCTTCATAAAACCTATTGGCTAACATCATAGGGCCAAATGGCCACAGCTGTCAAACTTCACGGTGATATCGTGGCTGGTTTTTGTTGTTCTGCTTCGTTTGATTATCTGCTCTTCTGATTCATTTAACAGTAAATAATAATCTGGAAAAGAGTTCTAGTGTTGCGGGAAATTTTGTTTGATAGCAAAATTTCCAAAACAAGTTGAGTTTTTTATTGCTTGTCATGCGTCAAATCATTTGCACATTTTATTTTGCGGTGATTATGCGACTTTACACCATCAAAACAAAATTAGAAAAAATATATTCGATAAATAAATCATGAATTTCCTGAAAATGTATGGAATTCAATAACGTTATCAAAGAGAATGTAAAAATTGTCCTATGATCTACAGTTCATTTGCATTACATTTAAAATTTGGTGTATTTATTTACACAGTTTACTAAAAGCCAAATTTATCTTCGCAATGGCTTCTATAAAACTATTTGGTCATTTGGTGACTTTCCTCAATGCCAATTTGCCGTTTAATGCATTTAGTTTAGGCAAAATGGTTTTAAAATGCTTTTTAACTGACCATACCCAAGTAACACTATTTGTTGCAATAAAGAAAAATTGGCTTCTTTGAAACACAATATGATAGAATTATTAGGCATCCACGACGTTATACGTTACTAGACTGCAACCACAAAAGCGCAAGAGGTGGAGCCTATTTGCAATATATTATCTGAGTTTCAAAAGTGTTGCTAAAAAGGTTATCGAAACTTTTGATCCGATACCATCAACTGAATTGACGAATGATTATTATGTTTCTAACATGTTTTCAATACGTTTCATGAATGAATTTGTATTATAAGATAAATATTCCAGTCTATCGCACATCATTAGGATTTTGTTTAAGTTTATGACCGGCTGCAGATGAGGAGCAATTATTTTTCAGACATGAACTTTTTCGCTGGTGTGCTGTTTTTCAAGAACCTGTAAAATAAATATTACAGCTTTAAACATTCTCATCTCCAAGCAGAAATACGCTATTTTACTTCGTTAAATATAATGCGCTCGGGAATAAGTTAAAAAATAGTCTTTTCAGTTCTTCTAGAATAATAATTCTGTGATGTTATTCCTTAACAAAGATTCCAAAATTTATTGTCATATGCTTCTATGATACAAAGAACAGAAATTAATTACATTTCAGTAATCGAAACTCAATCATAATGCAAATTTATGAATACATTTGTCTAGGCATAATTTCGTAATATATTTAACCATGGCGGCTGAGCATAAAATAACAACACTGCAGCTTGAAAATTTATTGACAAATTTTTATTTATGGTTGTTCCTACATCAGTTGGAAACACATTCCATATTTTAAATGTTAATGCAGACATTCACATCTTACATCAAAATATGAATATTTATTTTCGAATGCGTAGTGTTTCAGTTGAAAGTTCTTTATATTTTCTGAGTTAGTAATATTGTTACGCAGGTTGTCAATTTACCTACATGGTAGCTGTAGTCAAGTTTCCGTTAATGAGCGCCTGTTAAGAACTCAGTGCAAATTATTAGTCATTAAAATCTTTTGAAAGCATAGAAACAATGGTTATAATCACACAGCAAGTACGGAAGACTGTTTTGAAAATTTGTTAATCAGTTTTAAGGAATGGAAAGACAAGCGTTCATGCTTGTGAAGAATAAAATTTTATATAGTTAATCCAGGGGATTGTGCTATCAAAAATGAAGGGTAGTTGTTTATTTTATTTTATTGGTTATTTACGTAATTTCAGTTATTATAATTTTGATAATATAGTGATAAAGTTGGAAAAGGCTCTTATGTGGCGTAGTTAACTAAAATTTGATTTATCGGTTAAACCACCTGCCTTGAAAATTTTCATCAATTTTTTATTATCTAAATAGATAATATTAATCTAAGTATTGGTTTTATAAATAAATTCAAGAACATATTTCCCTGAATTTAAGGGAGAGGCCAGTTTTTTCCTTGAATTCAGCCTTTATGTTTTTATACTGAATACACAACAAAAATCCCTAGTAGCACACTGGTTGCAAATAAGTCAAAGTAACAGCAATGTGACTCAATTAAGTCACAATCACGTTTCTGCAACCAATTATGACAGAGATGTGTTGCTTGGGAATGTTTGAACATTTTTTTACCGGAGACATAAATTGCCTATTTGAATACATCAGCTGAAGCGTTAATTTATGATAAATAGTACGGCAGGAAATTCTAAGTGATAGGCTCAATTCATACGATCTATGGGATGACACGTCATTTATGTTCCCTCTGAAATAATGCATGTATTTTTCAAAGCTTTTTTGTCCAAAAACGATTTGCTATTGTAAAGATTTTTTTTATCTCAATAGCAAGCGTACCTATAAAGACGCAATTTAAGATTATCATCAACATCTCAAAATACAAAATTATAATATAAATGACACATGTTATATGGATTATAACTGTGGTGTATAACTTTTAATACAATTTATCACTCAATTTGCTAAAACTTATAACGACAGACGTAAGCCTCTGAGGAAACTGTAATTTGTATGATTTGGGTAGTGTTGAGGTGCTATTCATGTAAGTCTCATATACATTTGTATTAATCTCAACTCCATCACAGTTTCATCACCCGTACATACCAATAACTATAAGAAAGTGTTGAAATGTTTTATTTACTTGTTAAACCCGTACTACAATAGGAATTTACCCGTTTGATATTAACGATGGAGTTTCGATATGTATACGAGACGAATAATCGTTTTGAAATCTTCATCTTATGGAGCATATTTTCTCAGAATCCTGTATTCCTCTTATTAGATAGGTACTTCAAATCTGGATATAGAAGTAGAAATAGTAACTGTTCATCAAACCAAAGATTTCTACATGTACAAAATTAGTAGAAAAAAAAACATGTTGAATTGTTTTCACTTCCAAAATTGTTATCCATATACAAATAAAGTTAACCGGCAGTGTTCGGTTTACTTCTTTAAATGTCAAAACACTAAACTGTTTCCCAAATGTCAATTAAAACGTCGCAATACTGTATCTTTTCATTAGAGTACCGAGCAAAGTTTACAACATGTATCTATTAAGTTGCAGATTTATTAATCTCAATCCTAATTCTGCCTTTCGAATTGCGACCATAACGCAACGGTTTTTAAACATATATGTACTTCTTTGCAGAGTTTATGATATGTTATGATGAGACTTATGTTGAAATTATGTTGCAAATGCATGATTTAGAAACAAACGCAGCATTCGTATAGTGCTAGAAGAAATACTTGTAAAACGTCAGTTTTCAATATAAACGCATAGGAGGAAGTGTGGTTTTTGGGATGATTGAGAAAACATAATTGAATATAAGGCCAAAATCCCTCCTGTTTCAATAAAGTTTAGTTCGTCTAAACGAGGCAAACAGTCTCACTGCACTTGGTCAACTATCATACTTATGAACTATAATACTAAACTTAACCAGGATGTCGTTCATTATCCTAAATTTTACCGGACGAGTATGTTTATACCTGGGGATCGATTCAAAATGCGAATAATTCACTGAATAAAATAGTATTTTTTTACCATAGGTTGATTGGAATATCATCACTCAAGATTTTGCTTGCGTAGTGAGATATTTTTTTCATCTAAGATTTTCTAATATTACGAGTAGCGCATTATGAATTTATAATTTAAATTAATGAGCAACACCGGTTATGTCTGAGTTTTCGATGACATAATTTCTTCATTGAAACCACACCATTTTATTGAGGGCAAATGTTTAATGAATAAATGTTGTTGAAACATTAGCTTATCAACGAAATTGCATTACTGTTAATTTTATGTGCAAAGCATTAGAGTGCATATTATCCGTGGTGAAATTAGAATATTAATCGAATATAACATAAATTTTCGCGAACAAGCCTAAGGGCTAAGAGCTAGAGAAGTTTGACAAATTTGTTGGATTCAAGGACAAAAATTTTATCATATTTAAAAAAACAGTTTTTGACACGATCTATCGATGAATGAATCAGAATGAGTCGAAATTATTAGCCCAGGTGTTGATCTTCCATTATTTTAAATAAATAAATGGTTAAGAAGAATTTGATGCAATCCACAACCGGTTCAAATGATTGGATTTATCATGAGCTCTTTACATTTTGTAGTTTTATTATATAAATATATCACCTTCCATCGTAAACGGAATATATCATAAACATTGGAACTCTCACGAAATGTCGTGAATCTAACTATATTTTACGGTAATACTTCTCCGCTGTTTTTCAGCTATTGCCAACAAAAACCCAGATGTCACTGTATTTTTTTTTCTGAAAGCCATACAAGTACTCTAGATGGTTGCAAATCTATTCCAATATAATTTCAGCAACTATTTGTTTGAGTTAATTACAATAAGGGTTTTGATAACTTACAGGTTCATAATACTGAAATGAAACATGATTGCATTATCGGGATAACTATGTTGCAATGAAGTTCCTGACTACCACAAGTTTCACATATCCAAAGGGAAATTTATTTGAAACAAACAAAATCCATTCTACTCGAGATCATATAACATAGTTCATGCATGTGTCAAATATAAAAATTTGGCAACGTTAGTGCAATTCATTGTATCCCTTGCAACATGAAAACAGCTCTGATGCAACAGTGTTTGTTTTCTGTGCCTGTTGAGAATCGTATTAGAAACAAGATATCAAAACATATTTTTAAGCGATGTTGCATGTGCTGCTTGGGTAATAAGATAACATGAATGAGTCCTAAAACGGCATTTCAAAACAGCATTTCAAGAGTTCATAAAATCAAAATAAAACCTTCGATAGAACTTTCCCTTTTTTTTAAACACTATTTAAAAAAAACTTTTTTGAGCGTATTAGTAGAACGATTGTGATTGGGAAACTAGGAGAATTTAAAATTAACACTTCATTTGATCACTTTTTAAAAAATAAAAAATAAAACCTTGAAACACTTTTTTAAATTTTCGCTAGTACACGCGAGCAAATTCCTTTTAATTCTATTATGAGCTTATCTTTTGACAGAAGTAAATGATAGAAGTAAAAGTAAATTTAGAAGACAAGATTTAAAGATCGTTGTGAAGAAGCTGTGTAGGTGCTCATACATCTGACTAAAATTTGAAACCTATTGGCACCTCTTGCTGCCATAATTAAACCAAATTGCTATCTACACTTTTACACTGATTGTTGTTTTTTGTATTCTCGCATGCGCGGAGTAAGTATCTTGCGGCTTTCATAAAATTTTATTAAAACTTGATGAAGCTGGATGCTTTTAACAATGTAACTTGGGACGGGAGATATATTTTACGTCAACGTCAAGTACACGGTTCCCTGCTAATCGTTACCGTCCAGATGTCAAGTAGGTCTAGTGTCTTCCTCTTCAGCCGCACCTTCTGGGAGATTGTCAGCTACTCATACATCCGCATAACAATGGCCATCTTGTCCAGGTATGTTCTTCCACGTTCGGCTGGTTTCACGAAGCTCTCGGTCCAAGTCGCGGAACGATGAGGGTACCTTGCCTTCCGTCTTTCCATTCAGCTTCTACTTCAGCTTCCGTACGAAGCTCTTGACTTTCTCCAAGAAGAAAGAGGATGATGTGAATGCCGGATCAGCTATATCCGGCGAACACAAAGCCCCTCACGATGTTCAACTGAAGTGTATGATCAAACTATCGATCATGGACTGTTGTTCGACTGTTTTCACCATTCTTCTTTCTGAGCGTACACAACAGGTTTGTACGGTTGTCGATGCATAGATGGATTCTCCGCCAGATGGCAAGGTAATTGCCTTAAAAAATGCTAAAATCAGTCCAATTTTTAAATGCATACGTTATCACCACTTTAGTAATAAAATCGTCATCAACAATCTGTGGACACGGTTTTATATTTCTCGGTACCGTATCGAATATAGATTATATTGACCTCAAAAGTTGTCTACATAGTTAGAAATCGACGGACATACATGGTAGACTTGTAACTTGATGTTGGAGTATGTTTGGCTCCATGGTGGTTGTTAGCGCCAATCGCTTATTGCTTTTTCATAGGGATATCCAATAGTGTATTAAACCCTTGCTTAAAATCTTGCTTAAAGCAAGATATGAAAATGTACCCATTAGCCACTACTAAAAAATCACAAGATTGATCACTAGTGTCCGAGCAGATGTTCATACGGGATACACACTATTAGATCTCGTACAATACTGATCGTTTAACGCTTAACTATTCAAACTACGTTCAAGTTCGATACGTTTCGAATTACTTTATCTAAAAAAGTACCAAATAAAGGCTCTTTAAACCAATTCTTTAAATTGCGCGTTATCCGACGACGTTTTTCCCTATTAAGTTCGCCAAAGAATAGTGGTAGTCATAGGCGAATCCGTAGAAAAGGGTTGGAGAATGGTGATCATCTGCTTGACGGTCCTTGCTATCCACATCGAGTTGGGCATTTGAAATGAGTATTGATTCATGTGGGCCTGCGCAACATAATGTCATGCAGAGGCATTCCAAGGAAGATTTGTCGTCACTAGTATTGAGTTGAATCCATGGTTAGAATTCCTTTGCCAGTTTTGGCTTTCACACACCAACTATGTCTAACTACTTAGGGCTTTAGTAGTTATGGGGTCTCTGCGACCCACCGTTGGTCGTTGCGCCATTTTTATTGGAGATCGAGGATAATCTGGGCTTTGTGGCCAATAACATCGCTGTCGAATACGAGTTAGTGTATTGGCAAACCGAGAACGGATTTTCGGAAATCGTGAGCCTTTTTCTACACATCGGGGACTTCGTCAGTTGAGAGAATCGATACATTTTTCGCAATGACAAACTTATGCAGTTTTTTTTCGTTCTCCTCCTTGAAGTCGACGAATTAGTCTGGCCGGCTCCTGGCCTTCTCTATAAAGGAATTATACCACGTTGTTGTTGGTGAACCTTGGACTATGTTTCTTTACAGGACATCCAGAACGACATTTTTCTTGTTCTTCCGGTGCACTACTGTCATGTCGATTTTTTTCACCTTCCACTTCGTCTTGAGGATACCGACGAATCCGTCTCCAAGGTGAAGTGGTAGACTTCGATGTACCCCTGAAATGCTTCAATGGAGAGCACAATGGCTAGTACTTCTTTCTCAGCAGCATGGTGGTTCTTTTGAGGAGTGGTGAGCCTTAGGGGAAAATAGGATATTGACCTCTTATCATCCACCTGTTGCTGAGTGAGTACTCCAGCAACAGCTTCTAAAGTGAGTATTCATTAAAAAATGGCATACCGAAAATCTTCTGTAACTTTCGAACCGTATTAGCAAAATAATTTTAAAATTAATTTGATCAAATCGTATTCATAGTGTATTGTTAACATCTGTCAGGTCTCATAGTTATTCATACAGCATTCCCAGTTATGCCATCAAAACAAAACAAAAATCCGTGAACAAATTTTGAGCATTTTCAATTAAAATGGATTCCCCCCTTGCAAAGAGGGGAGGTTTCTCATACAACCATAGAAATATTTCTTGTATCCAAAAATCCTCACATGCCAACTTTGGTTCTAATTGCTTGATTAATTCTCGAGTTATGGTTATGCACAAATATGTGTTTCATTTGTATGAGACCCGCTCCCCCCTACCAGAGAGAGTAGGGATCTAGAATCACCGTAGAAACATTTTCCAATATCCTCACATGCCAAATTCGGTTCCATTTGCTTCGTTAGTTCTCGAGTTATGCATAAATTTCGGTTTCATTTGTATGAGAGCCCCTCTCTTCAGAGAGGAAGGGGTCTCAAACTACAATAAAAACATTTATTACCTTCAGAAAACCCCACAAACCAAATTTGGTTACCACAGAAACATTTGTTGTCTGAAAAAACTCACACTCGCCAAAATTGGTTCCATTTGCGTGATTAGCTTTTGAGTTATGCAGAAGCTTCATTTTTTTGTATGAAGGGGGAGGGGTCTCAAACCACTATAGAAATATTTTTGTCTCTTAAAACTCCCATATGTTAAATTTGGTTTCCTGTGCTTAATAAGTTCTTGAATTATGCAGAAATTTGTGTTTCATTTGTTTGGGAGCACCCCTTTCTAAGAAGGGAAGAGTCTTTTACTATCATAAGAACCTTTTCCAGCCTCAAAAACCCCTCCATACAAATTCTCACGTCAATCGGCTTCCTATTCCATATGGTTCAGTTTTCTGTTCCATAAGAAATTCATTTTTATATTTATACTAGCTGAACCCGGTGAACTGTGGCGTTTATTATTGTTTTTTTATTGAATGAATTTGGTTTAAATATTTTTTAATGTGTGTAATTTCTGCAAAAAAAAAACGAAGGTTTGTGTTCTTAATTTACCTGAGAAATACATATTTTGTGTTTTAGTTTCATGGATAATTCTCATATTTGGGTCAAATTGCTGTTTCTTTTGTTCCAGAGAGCCTCCCGCCATCCACAGGGGAGGGGTCTCGAACCACCATAGAAACAATTCCTGCCTCACAAAAACACCACATGCCAAATTTGGTTCCATTTGTTTAATTAATTATCGAGTTATTTTGACATTTGTATTTCATTTGCATATGAGTCCCTCTTCAAGAGAGGGGAGGGATCTCGAACTATCATAAGATCCTTTTCCGGCCCTAAAACCCCTGCATAAATATTTGAATAGCTGTAGGGATAGTTCTCAGGTTTGGTTGAAATTGGTATTTCATTTGTTTGGAAACCTCGCTTTCCGAGAGAGAGGGGTCTCAAACCACTATGGAAACGTTTCTCGTCTCCAAAAACCCTCACATGCCAAATTTGGTTCCATTTACTTGATTAATTCTCGAGTTATGCCGAAATTTGTATTTCATTTGTATGGGAGCCCCTCCCCACCCCCTTTCAAAAGGCAGAAGAAATCTCAAACCATCATAAAAACATTTCTCTCCTTTATTCACTTCCACATGCCAAATTTGATTCCATTTGCTTGATTAGTTCTCGAATTATGCAGAAATTTGTCTTTCATTTGTATGAGAACGCACCTTTAAGAAAGAGGAGAGGTCTCAAGTCACCTTGAAAACACTTTTTACGTTAATAAACCTCCAGTTGCTAAATTTGGGTCCTTTTGCTTGATTAGTTCTCGAGTTATGCAGAAATTTATGTTAAAATTGAATGGGAGCCCCTCTTAAAAAAGAAGGAGGGTTCCAAATTCCATCTCTCCAAATTTGGTTCCATTTGCTTGATTAGTTCTCGAGTCATGCAGAAATCTGAGACTAATTTGTATGAGAGCCCCCCTTTCTAAATGGGGAATTTTTTTTGCCTTCAAAAACTTCCATTTTCCAAAATTGGTTGCATATGCTTGATTGGTTGTCGATTTATGCAGATATTTGTGTTTCATTTGTATGGGAGCCTTCCTACAGAGATGGGAGGGGTCTCTTACTATCATAATAACCTTTTCCCAGCCCCAAAAACTCCTGCATACCAATTTAAACGCCGATCGGCTCAGTAGTTTTCGAGTCTATAAGGTTCAGACAGACAGAAATTGATTTTTATATTTATAGATATAGATAGATATAGTGATACATAGATAGATAGATTTGTAGATAGATAAATTGAAAAAAAAAAAGGATATTATAGAGCATTAGAATTATGTTAGGTAATTTCGAGAATTTTTTTTCAGCTTCTTACACAGCCTGACTCAGCTAAAACAGTTAACATGATTGATAATATTTAAAAATACTCATTTAGTCAAGAGGGATAGCAGTTATCATTTTTAAAAAGGATTTTTTTTAATTTTAAAAACCTAAGAAATCCGTTAGAATTAAAATTACAAAATCATAAAAAATCATGTGAGATAAAAGTTTGCTTGACTTGATGAAAGAAAAACCATATCACGAAAAAAACTTAAGTCTCTTGACAAACTCCAATCCTTGTTAATTTTTTTTTCACTTTGATCTTCTGTTAAATTTCATTTTGTTGCTTTTATGTTGTTTTTATGCTAGGATACTTACCTTCAACGAAGTGTAGTAGCAAATGTATCTTATATCTACACTGCTCAGTTTTTCGTTTGCCTGGTGCTTCTGATTTTTATTTAGACAAACTGTCAAATACTTAGTAACGGACGAAAGTGGGTAAAGTGGTGGAGCGATACAAGACATCTTCAAATTATACTGATGACAGAACCCGTTTGGCCACTATACACGAGCATTTTGAGTGCAATTATTGCTCATCAAGATTGGTCAAGTCGGGTTGTGAACAGAATACAGCTACTGGCAGTTGTCTGGCTACGTTGAGTGGCAGTCTTTATCTTGATTTTCCCTTTGGCAATCCCTTAGAATATTTATCTCCATCAAAATGCTGATTTTCTTAAGTGATTGGTATAATACGAGAACATGACCAGATTTGTACTACTTCGTAGATGATCACTGAAATACAACTGTTCATTTCTGACAAGTAAGCATTACGTGCCTCAAATAAAGTTTGACCAATTGAAAAATATGTGTGCAATGATTGTGAAGATCACGAAACTTGACCTGACTTTCAAACGACATGGCAAAGTGGCAAATTAAAACCATGGTTGAAAAATCACTACCATATTCGAAAATATTTTCAGGTGTGTATCCCGTGGCTAGTGATAGCAAAAAGCGTTTCCTTTTCATCCGTTCAACTTATGCTACCCACAGCCATCACTTCACGTTTCATTTCCTGAACAAGCGAAAGTAATCCAGCTGCCCAACCCCGCGGAATCGCAGCCAAGCGTCAGCCGTTTAGCTGCCTGCCTCAGCTACAACCGGACAGGAAGGGAAAAGACTGCCAATTCACCTCACACGTCCTAGTTTCTGACCAGCCCACATGTTGAATTTACCTACTCATACCGCCCGAACCATCAAGTTATGAGTTTGATCCCACTTATTGTTAAAGTCTTCCGCTCTGAACGTGCCTTCGCGGGTGAACAAAAAAACATGAAACCGATGATGATGAGAGTGATATGAATCGTATTCAAATTGTTTCTTTGGTCATTCAAAACTTCGTACATATAGGTGGCAGCTCGTTCTACTTGTATGGATGTGGCGACCATCATTCACTTTCATGCGAAACGTTGTCGACAACTTTTCAGCCAGCAATGAGGCAGGGATTTCTTTGCAATCCATCATCATTCCCGGTTCCGATGTTTGTTTTCCTTTTTTTTCGCTTTGCAACACGTGTTGCTTTGTGGGTTTTCAGTTTGTTTTCTTTCAGCGATAAGTCAAGTCGAATTAGATCGCGTTTCATCAATCAATCGCGAGAGTTTGAAGAGCAGGCTGATGAAGGCAACGAAAGGGAACTGCGTTTCGAAACGGATGTGGTTCGAGATCACGGAGTAACGAATTTCATCTGGAGAGCCGTTGCTCTGGTGGCATGCAATCGGTGGTTTGGAGAAGAGCATTTCAAGTTAAGGTACGAGTACTGATGGGAATATAATAATATTGACGATCGATAGCACGGTTTAATCGATTCTGTGCTGCCAAAGTTTAGTTATGCTGAACTGACTGGCTGTTGTGAAAAGGCATCGAAGATGGACGAGTCATGTCGTGGTTCGAGACGGTCGATACCCAGTCAGAGAGAAGATAGCAATAGATGAATTGCATACCGAGTCATGAGAGGATCGGTACCACTTAAATAGCTATTATTCGAAATTATGAGTTTATTTGGATTATAATTGTGTCATACATATAGACGCAAATCTATAGAAATGGTGAACTGTAGAGAAATCTTGACCATCTTGAAACCATTACGGGAATGGTTTTCTATTACGTCCTTTGGTTCACTGCAATCGTTGTGATGTCTTGGGTGAGTAAGAAATCTTGTTTTTAAATGTGATGAAACGGCAAAAGATCGATACATCAAACAATCTCCAAAAATTATGTATAGCAAACTTATAACCATATGTTATAATTTACTAAATAATAAAATAGTGAATCAGAATTGTTCTAATGCTTAAAGGTGTCCGGCTTTCTGAAGTCTGATTTCATTTAATGTAGATCTAAATTTTTCAAACCTTTAATTTCCAAATCTCACGAAATTTTATCTGACATGTTAATTGAAGAACCTTGCCAACATTTCGGAAAATATCCAGATATACTAATACCATTGAGGTAACCGAATTGTTCAAAAGGCTGCTTTTGCTCAACCTATTATAAGTAAAATGTTCGCCAGCTAATCGCTATTTCTCTTTAAAATACTTGTGCATGATGGTGTTCCTGCTGGGATAGACGCCAAGCTTGATTACTTATCACAAAATGGTACCAGCGCTGTCGCGCGTAATAACTTCATACCATTTATCAGTATCCTCTCACGACTCACGATGGCCTTTAGTGAGATCATCCACGGATTCAATTACACCTCTTCCTAAAACACAGATTGAGTCCCATGGTTGCTCTTTTTATCAAATATATTTCTGAGTCCACATACCAGATCTGTTAGTCATCCATGGAACCATCAGAAAGACGCTTTTTTTGGGTAAATTGGTGACAAACATTCGTAGAACTCTGTATTGTTTTCGTACAATGCATCGAATGTTCTTTGTGTGAACAAATGCTGCGTGCATTTCACAGCCGGAGCGTGTGCCATTTATTACGAAGGTGCTGGATTTGTAATTTGGCAGCGGAAAAACAAAGTTAAAACGAGAGGGACAGCTCCTGGAAGACGCCCCAATGTCGACTGTGATTTCCGTTTCTGGTCATCAGAAGCTCTTCCAGGCCTACTTAGTTACTACACAATTTATCAACGATGACACGGAAATAATGTGTTTTTCTAACTGAGAAAACAGGTCATGAATAAGCAGTTTTCGTGTTATGAATATACACCATGAACAATATTTATGGCACATCATGAACTATTTTTTCCGCCAGCAACAAATCATGAATTAAATCAATAAACCATAAGCTTTGAGTTTTGATACTGAAAACTTTATTCATAGTTCTTGGTAAATCCAGCTTACCGACTCTGAATGCAAACAAAAAAAATAAATCTACCTGTTAATTGAACTAAGTGTGGATGAGTCTTCAATGAAGCTGGAAAAGTTGGCCTGAGCCCGTTACAAAATGCATTGCAGCCTCGGTGATGCATACGATTTTCAGCTAGTTCTTTTCGACGAAAATGTGAGGATAGGGAGTCAACCAGTCTTGCTGACCCTGATGCATTTTATGAAGAAACTGATGAATGAAAATGCTTTCCAAAAGTTTGAAAACAAATCGCATAAATTCAGTGGAACTTTCCAGGCACTCAGGGAACGTATCATCAGGAGTTCAATATACCTCAAGAAATTGCAACTTTCTGAGGTATCTGATTTCTCCTGAGGTTTAGGGAAACATCCCAGAAAATCAAGAACTTTCCAGAAGTTAAAGGTTCTTCCGAAAATTTAGAAACTTCTTCCTGAAATTCGGGTTTATCCCAGAAAGGCCCATTTCAAAAAGGCACTGCAGCATTACAAATTATGCTGGCATATTGTTCCTCATCTAGTTTTCGAAAATGCTTTCGAAAAAGTTTGAAAACAAATCGCATAAATCATGAACTTCAGATACTCGGGAATCATCAGGAGTTCAATATACTTTTAAGAAAATTCCGAAACTTTCCAGAGGTATTCTGATTCTCCTGAGGTTTAGGAAAACATCCCAGAAAATCAAGGAACTTCCAGAAGTTAAAGGTTCTTCCTGAAAATTAGGGAACTTTCCTGGAAATTGGGCTATCCCAGAAAGGCCCATTTCCCAAAAAGGCACTGCAGCATTATTAAATTGTTAAAATACGGTTCCTCATCTAGTTTTTCTTAAAAATGCTTTCTGAAAAGTTTGAAAACAAATTCTGCATAAATTCAGTGAACTTTCCAGACACCTGGAACTTATCAGGAGTTCAATATAATTTTAAGAAATTCCGAAACTTACCAGAGGATTTCAAATCACCCTGAGATTTAGGAAAACATCCCAAAAATTGTGGAACTCTCCCAGAAGTTGCGGGTTCTTCCCCAAAATTCAGGCAACTTTCCAGAAATAAATTAGGGTATATCCCAGAAAGGCCTGATTCACAAAAGCACTGCAGCCTATGGATGTTGGCAGATTTGGTTTTTCATCTTAGTTTTCTGATAAAAATTAGAGGATTCGGGAGTATTTTGCAAAGCATCCGAAGACTTACGGCTCGCAGTATTTGCGGCCCCCAACATCGGAATAGGTGAAAACGATGAAACAAAATGCTTTCCGAAAGATCGAAAATCGATCGTACAAATTGAATCACAAAAATTCATTCAACTTCCTAGACACTCGATGAACTTATCAGAAGTTCAGGATACTTTTAGAAATTCAGAAACTTTCCAGGGTATTCCGATACCCCGAGTTTAGGAAACATCCCAGAAAATCAGAAAGTTCCTTGAAGTTGGTGCGGTCTTTCCAAAAGGTCAGCAACTTTGCTGGAACAAAATTTGTTTCAGGAAACTTCCATAAATTAGGAGCTTCACACGATGGAGAACTTCCCAAAAGTTGGAGGTTTCATTCTAGTTCAGGTTAATTTCATCCCAAAATTAAGTAAAATCTCTGCGACGTTCAGAAAACTTCAAGAATCGGATAGAATAAACTGAACTATTTTTGCAAATCACCTCCAAACTTAGGAAGATCAGAACTGTAATAATGTAATTTTAATCAATTCAGGTATAAATTTCATACAACGATTAATGGTTTTTACCATAATTATAGTTCACTTTTTCTCACACTCGGTAGGCTAGAAGCTCCTCCCGAATTAACATACTCTAATTTCTTTGTCTTTAAATTTTAATAATATATTCCTAATTTACAATTTGTAAAACCGATGCTAAACATTAACTCTGGCTTAGAGCTCTAGCCTTTGCGTACCCAGGCAACTATTTGTTTCGTGGCAGTATACGTCCGTCCTGTTCTGTGTCAAATTCCGGCATTAAATTTTGTGTTTCGTATTGTACTGTTTTCAGTGTATTTACCTGCGCTAATAAACTTAATTCTCGGTCGCTTTCACCACTGAAACTCTATTTTGGTTCCCGTTTGATTATTTCCAAAATAAACTTTACAATGTATGATTGTGCCTTTTCTGTCAACGTCTTTGTTTTGTTTAGAATGAACATTCGACTAGGTTTGACGGTTTTCCATCTCATATTATCTCTCTCTCTCTCTCTCTCTCTCTCTCTCATCTATCATCTCGGTTCACCTTACCTCTAGCTGTCATCTAACACTACGATGTGGTAAGAGCTGTGCGGCCAGTGCTGCCAGAGCAACGAAAAACAGTAACGGTAATTTAAGTGTCGAATCAATTTCGTAGTATTTTTACCGTTTCACAACCTTGAGATTTTAAAAAGTTCTTGTCTGTTCTAACAAAATCTCGGAAATGCTGTTTATTTCACCGAAATTCCAACAACTTTTAATATATACCTCCATTTGATCACTTTAAAAAAAACAACCTGAATCACTTTTTTCAAATTATCACCACCAAGCACGAGTAAATTCCTTTGAATTCTACTAGAAATTCTCTAGTAAAATTAAATAGAATTTGTTCGCGTTTACTGGTGATAATTTGAAAGAAAGTGTTTCAATGTTTATTTTATTTTATTAGAGTGATCAAATGAAGTGTTAATTTTAAATTCTCGTATTTATCTTTTAATAAAAACAACAAATCAGTTTCGTTGCAGAAAACAACGAATAGATTCATTAGTTCTACCTTCGATTTCGTGAAATAAACTAAAATTCTTAAATTTTCAGTGAATGCAATTCATTTTTAAGCCAATATATAGTTAATGAAAAGTTTTCTGTTTATTTGCTTAATCTTTTTAACTTAAAGTCTGTACTTGAAAAAATGACACACAAAAATCGACATCAAACATGTTTGTCGGCTTTTCTTCGAAACTTTCAGGAAATAAACTTCAACATTCGATTAGGTTTCTATTTCATTGGTTAATTGGATCTTCTCTCCATGACCAAATGCCCGCACTTTGCCCTTGACGCCACTCACATAGGTTTTGGGCAACAGTGGGGCTTGACTTCTTTTGGCATTTTAAGCCACTGTTTCTTCAAAGCCGAATACTTTGGGTGTTTTACGAAGTGTTTCATGATGGCCCAAAACTTTTCAATCGGACGAAGTTCTGGCTAGATCGGTGGGTTGAAGTCTTTTGGTACAAAATCAACATTGCTAACACTGTACCAGCCTAACACTGGCTGGCTAAACTAGCGTCTCGCCCCGTGAGACCGCAGAAAGGGCAGCAGGTGCTTCTGGAGGCATTCGTCTCGGTAGATTTGCCCAATTCATCGAAGTCGTCGCGATGTATTGCAGGCTCATCTCTCCACAACCACAGATGGCCGGCAAAACCAAGAACTTGTTGGGATATTTATCCACCACCCTCTTTCTTACCTCCTCAGGAACGGCCAACCGTGATATGGCAAACTCGTGTCCGCCTTGATGAAAGTCTCATCTTCCATTACGACGCATTCGATTTCGTCGGCCACTCTCAGTTCAGCTTCCTGGTGCGGATTTTGCTTTCGAGTTTACGTTTGGAGGCCGGCAGGTTTCATGGTTTTTTTTCGACAAACCAGAAACCTTTGCCTTCTTCACCACATCGTGAATCGAGAGATTCGGTCGACGCTTGAACAGGTTAAACACCTTACTTGCCTTCACCGGGTCAGCTGTCTTCCGTTTTTTTGCCACTGCCTGACCACCGCTGGGTCATCTGGATTATCTTGAATGGCTTCACCACCCGGTACACCGTCAAATGATGGCATTCCAGGTGTTTTTCAATCCATCTGTGCGACGCAGTCCGATTATCCACGACGGCGTACACATTTTTTTGGCGGATCTGCCGATCTTATGCCGAAGCCCAAGCAACACAAATCTGTTAAAACTGGTTGCAATAATTTGGTTGTGACACAAATAAGTTACACAACAGTTATTTTAACCGAAATGCAACAAGTGTGCTGCTAGCGTGCCATATCGATAACCACTTAAAAGATTGTGATGAAGTTTTGCCTACGACGTAATCACCACTCTTACCTATTTCAGTCAAAATTTCATCAATTTTACGCACACGCTAAAAATTTACAGGCTAATCATTGTGTGCGTTTTTTTCATTTTTTGAGTATAGTCTTTATTATTTCGGTTGAAATTATTAGTTATTTAATGAATATGCTGAATATTGCTAATTATATTGTTGGCTCGAATGGAAACATCATTTATAGTCATGGTAAATTTTCATTGAATAATTAAAATAATAGCAAAGCACGGCACTCGGCAGGTTTAAGCTAAACGACTTTAAAATTACATAAGAGTGTTCGATTAAAATTTAGTCGACTTACACTTCTCAAGTGACACACAAAACTTTTCCTTCAGTTTCACTGATGATAGTTTGTTTTAGAATTTATTATAAATGATTTGCAAAACATGTCACGGTTTGAGCGTTTTTAATTTCTCATACTTTATTTAACTTTCTTACCATTAGCCTAATATACTGCTTACAAGTAAAGACCTGAAGTAATTTTTGCCATTCCTACCGAAGTAATTTTGACAACTGCTCCAGTATGGGTGAAATGTCAGTTTTCCTAGCGGAATAATCGAACGAAATATTATTCCGCAAAGAAAACTGACAGCCCATTAGATTACATGGGTAACGTTTCGAAGTTTGCCCTCATTTTAATCTGCAGGCAAGGTAAGTAATTTACGACGGGTCTTCAGGTTGCCTTCTACTTGATTGATCCACCTTGCTCGTTCCACACCTCTGCTTCTTCTGCTTGCTGTTTGTCCGTTTTCAACAATCATTTTAACTGGGCTGTTGTCGAAATTTTGACGACATGCCCAGCCCACCGTAGTCGACCGATTTTAACGGTGTGTACGATAGGAGGTTCTCCCAGCAACTGATGCAATCCGTAGTTCATTCGTCTCCTCCACTTTCCGTCGTCTATCTGCACTCCACCGTAGATCGTAGGCAACTCTTTTTGTACAGACACCAAGGGTGCGTTGGTCCTCCACGAGCAATGTTCATGGTTCAAGGCAGTAGAGAACTACCGGTCTAATTAATATCCTATAGATTCTGCGAACAACAACGTTAACGGTTAACGTCTAATGTATATTAGGTTAGGGTCTTCGAAACAAATTTCCATATATGACGTTAGATGATTTACAGCTGCTTGTCAATAACGAAGTGTTAGCTACCTCGGGCAGAGGATCATGCTGCCATGTTGTATGTATGTATGGTAGCCACCATCCCCTCTAGCCCTTGGCTTGGATGCAGCTCCACTTAATAGCAAGATCAAATTGGGCCACCGATCTGAATTCGCACTATCGCTGTATGAAGGGCCAAAAACGGAGGGGTGGACCCGTAAGCAGAGACACTTACACGAAATCCACGGGAAATTAAGAATCTCCTTCCAACGATATGATCCAACAAATCGAATAACACAATTCGCAATACTCATTAAGCTTTCTACAGGATGGCTTGTTAAGAAGGGCGCGTCACTCTCCCTGAAACTGTTGGAGTAGAACTCGCAGCACCACACTCGAATCGGTAGGATAAGAAATGATACTGTTTGTTCCTCCTAGACTCAGGCAGTCAATCAAACCATCGTCCAGTTTCAGCTTGAATGATACCCTGGTGCTCTCTCAACCCAGTATTTATTATATTTATATAAATATAGATGTAATGTAATAATAATATGTTATATATGAAATATATAGTAAGAGCAAAAATTATATAAGGATATTTAGATAAATTATGTAATAGTTGGAGTTCACGAGCCCATGATAACCATGTTAAACTAAATTAATTAACCTGCTGAAATAATAATATTAAGGCAGTAATAATAATATGCAGCTTCTGTACCACTTTGTATCACTGATAGATGACTGTATCTAAGCTGGAATGAGTCATCTTGTATATTCATCGAGGTATAAATATGGATAAAGCATTCAATTGTATATAAAACCATAATATTATATTAGCTACGTATTTAATCAACATATAGATATGTAACCTTCTGGAATGAAGAGCATTTATTAATTTTGATTATTATTTGATATAATGTAATAAAATAGCTATACCGGTTGGATCACCAATCTGAAGCAATTAAAATTTTATTAATTATTTTATTACTTCTTCCATAATATTATATTTATGATATGCAATTAATAATGATGAACAGCTGTGTTCCTCTGAACCGCTCAAATAGTAGTTGATGATCGTGTACTGAAATGTTCAAGGTCATATTACGCCATTTAATGGAAAATATAATGAAGAAATTAAAGGTTGAGTGGTCGAGAGAGTCGTCAACATTTCTATTAATCGAAAATATGCTAGAGCTTGTAAAAAAACATGCATCATATAATAACACATACTAGTATCTACACATCTATATATACATCCATTGCTACTTTCGAGAAGGCAACTCCAACGGTGTGCTAGATACAGCTGAAAATTGATCCCCATTCTACTGCTGCTTCTACCAGAAGATGATCATCCTATAACCGCAAGACCTCCTCTCCTAAAACTGTATGGTACCTGAGAGAAATTTACCTGCTGCGTAATAAATGTAATGAAATATACAGAATTAGGCTATGAATAAACAATGTCCTATAAGATAAAATATATAGTGAGGTATATTGTAATATGAACTAAAATTACATGTGTGCCGACTGCTGTTTTGTTGCAATTGTAGACAAACTTGCGCATCCATTATGAACCAAAAAATTTAGGCAATGTATGACCGCCATGAAAAAAAAGAATTTTAAATTTTAATTTTAAATTATTTTGTAATACCTGACGACCTGGAAGACCTGAAGGATATGAGAATGGAAAATTATGATATGATTTACCGGTCGCACCCCTCACTTCGCTATTGTCGGATTGACAACATTGCCCAGAGCTACGCCAACCAGCGTCTCCATGTTTCAGCTTGGCAGTCTTTTGTGATCATATGACTCGTGGAGGCGTGAGGTAGGAACTTGTGAGGACCAGAGGTCGGTCGCACCCTCCTTAGAAATTGTCAACTCACCATTTGAAGCCCCGGCAGAGGATCATGCTGCCATGTTTGTTATTAAAGATTATAAATAATTAGCATGTGGCAATTTCAGATCAAAACGGAAGTCTTTCAATGTAACTTTTCATATAATATTGGACGCTAAACAAGTGATTATACTTCTTCCGCTTCACAATTACTTATTCAACTTTAAATTACTACATTTTTTTTCTGGGCTTGGACCATCAGAATTACAGAACTATCTTGTTTCCATATCAAAAGAACCATACATTCTTAAACTGACTTCTAGAAAAAAACCGGTTAGAACTCATCGATATTAGTTATCGGTTTTGGTACGACGTTGGCTCGATGTCTCATATTTTAGCAGTTACTTACTTATGCCGGTCCAACGTCCTATTAGGACCGCTCATGGGTCACGATATTTCTCCATAATATTCGGTTGAGCGCTACTTGTCTCCTGTTCCTCGAATGTCCCATACTTCCAAAGTATTGAACCACTTGCTTTACCCACCTAGCTTGCGGCGCTCCTCTGCGTCTTGTACCGGTCGGATTAAAGGCAAACACCATTTTTGCGGGGTTGTTGTGCAACATTCTTATGCTAGCAGACGAGTGGTAAATACACTTTGTTTCCAAAATGTTCATAGTTCGAATATCGAAAAATATCGCAGCAAGCTCTGCCCACGAACGGTTGCATTTTATGCACTGTCTTGTTTATTTTTCCGTTTTGCTTCTGTTATAAGATTGTGAGAGTTTGTTAAAGGTTTTTTTGATAATCGTTTTGTTAATTCCTTTATAACTTAGTTGACTGTGGTTCACTTGTGCCTAATATACTGTGAGGCTTCCGTCGGGCATGTAAGGAAATGTCCGCGGTGGATTCCAGATTCCAGTCCAAGATCACTACTAGAGAAACCTGATTGGTGGTATAGAAGAGAGCACTTTAACTGCCGCTATCTGGAAGGTGGACGTACTGACTCTAGATCCCAGCAACGAGGCGCTCTAAAGAGACCAACACGAAATTAATGCAACACATTTAATTTACTATAAAATCTTATGTTTTTATCGGATAAAACGCAATTTACCAAAGCTTGTACAGTCGCATGTCATTTGCATTCTTTATTTTCCCTCTTGGTCTGCTTCATCATGGCCCAATAAGTTTCGATTGGACGTAGTTCGATTTATTCATGGCCTTGGGGACAAATTGCGCCAATTGAGCTGCATGGCATTCCCACGCTTGGCCTGCAAAAAGAGTATTCCGATGTAAGTTTGGACATTTTCTTCTGTTTTGAAATGATTATCCACTTTGAATTTATCTTTTTGCCGGTGTAAAAGCACTGTCCTGGCATTATGAGGAAATATATTTCATCAACATGAGACCCTAAGAGTCTGCTAGAGCCAAAGATATTAAGAGAAAGTAATTGATAGCACCGTTAGAGTGCACGAGCTGTGAAAATTGAATAGAAATAGTTGAAATAGAGCACTCTTTTTGCCAGTCAAAGGGGTATCCTTCCCCTTGTGCTTGTTCGGGTACTGCCTTTCAAAATAACCCTCCGCTCAATATCAACTGCTTCTATACAATTTTCACAACCTGCCGTACTCTAACGGAACTATCTATACTTTCTCTTTCTACTATCTTCTAGCTGAAATTGCTGTCCGCTCCTACACAGATAAAAGAAATTTTCTGCGTAATATAATTCACATATAAGGAATGCGAGATTTGGCAGAAAATAATGGGATATTCCATGTAGTTTTAAGGCAGGTAACGCCTGAATCTTTTGTCTGAAAGATTGCAACAATCTTAGTATGGCGCATGATAGATTGCACACAATTTCGTTGTTTACGCCTCCTTTGGCTTGAAATTAAACGAAGGAAATTTTACGCGCTGTTGATGAGAAGATATTATGGTTTCAGTTGTAAACCGAATTTCTCGACTAGCGACAATCGATTTTACTCACGTTCTGTACGTTATACCTAATGTCGGAAGTAGTGCGCTGTATGACGTATCAGATGCGCCGTACAGCGCACTACTTCCGACATTGGTATACGTGCAGAACGAGAGTAAAATCGATTGTCGCTAATCGATAAATTCGATTTTCAACTAAAACCATAATATTTCTTCAGAACATTATAATTACGTACTTACAGCTTGGAGTAATACATTTGTGTTGTAGAATCTAGAGTGATATTGCTTGAACCTCAGCTATTCCATTCCCAACCACCGATTTCAGTAATCTTAGGGTGCAAGAGTTTCGCTGGTTTCTCGTTAAGTAGATTTCCTACCAATCCAACCTTATCTTTCACTAGTAACGGAGAAGACCTGCGGGCTGGCAATGAAGTTACATGTTTTTCTTCCATAACCTCAGATTGGACAGGCAACCTTTAGTGTAGGTATAAATCGATCTCAATCAGTTCTCGGACCTTTGATGTAACCTTATCGTTCCAATCAAGTTCACCGACATACTTTGTGAGTGGCCCCAACAGCTCGCTGCTGGTATGAATTGATTCAAGATGGCTTTCAAGCGTTTTAAATACATTATCTTTCAATGGAATCTACCCACAAACTTTGTAACGTGATACTACACTTTATAGTTGGGATTTTTAATATGCGGATCGGCCTTTGTCGCTTTGAGTGTTGTTGTCTTTCTAATCATATGTTGTGGGTATGCCCCAGCGGCATCGTTTCTGTTGGTTTAAATCGGCTCCAATTGACCATCGAACAGTTTAAATAATCTTGTCTTTTTAGAAATAATCATGTCTCACCACTTATGTGGTCCTAAGGTGTAATTGGTTTCTAAAGTAGAGGAAAAAGTTTTTGAGGTTGTAGGTTTTGCAGACGATATAGTCATTATAGTAAGGGGAAAATTTGACAACATCATTTCAGAAAGAATGCAATGGGCCCAAAATTTACCCAGTTTTGAGGTGTATCGAGGAGGGCCTTAGCATTAATCCAGCAAAGTAGTAATTGCAACTTTCACTAGGAAAGGAAGTTTAGCTCAAAAGCGTTCCAGCTAGGAGGATTAAAAGATCCATCTTAGTGAACAGGTTAAATACTTAGGAGTGATACTGGATGCCAAATTGAACTGGAATGCTCATCTTGAGTGTGTGATCGGTAAGGCAACCAGTGTTTTCTGGATTTAGCTCAGAAAAAAATTGGCAGAAAATGGGGTCCAAGACCAAAAATGATAATGTAGATTTATACATCCACATACGTCCTAAAGTATCGTATGCTTCTCTTGTGTGGTGGCCAAAACAAAAGAGGCTACTGCACAGAAAAAGCTTACAAAACTTCAACGGCTGGTATCCATTGCTATAACGGGAGCGATGCGCAGCACTCCATCAAATGCGTTGAATGCAATTTAAATCTACTGCCTTTGCACGGATACGTGCGACTAAGAAGCGGAAAGAGTATGTTTAGACTTTAAACGCATTGAAAATTTTCGTGTCTGGTGACTTGGTAGTCACCTGAGCATTGCATAAAGTTTTCAACATGGGCCAGTGATGTATATGAATGGAACTGGATGAAGCCCTGTGGAAAACCATGACATCCTTACAACATATGTGAAACGTCACGTATAGATTGGAAGTCGGAGGTCCCACTGTTCGATCATGGCTTCATAAAATTCTTCACAGATGGCTCAAAAGTTGAACAAAACGGGAGCAGAACCCCGGCCCTGGGGTAGAAATCTCAGTGGCGATGGGAAACCATCCAACAGGGGTATACCACAAAGTTCAACTCAGGTGGACGCAGTGGTTCTATTCCAACAAAAAAAATGAAAACCATCATTGTACTTGCGAAAGCTCGATTCAAAGTAAATCTGGACGCACGGTTTAATACACCATCAGCGTCCCTGGTGGTTGGAAACATAAAACGTTTGACACGGCATTCGTTTCATGTTTCATTGACGAAGAAATTGGTGAAAAGTTTTTCTCGATTGATCGACGCATCTGCAAAGCCATGTATCATAGAACTTGAGAAAAGAAAATTAATTGTGCACAAACATGTAGAGAATCCTCCGTGGTCTGCCTCAAAAATAGGAATGTGTTCAAAATTCCCAAAGTCAAGTCTTGTAATTAAACGTCACAAAGGATACTCTGAGTGTGGATAGAGTACAGCGTCATCTATCATAAAAGTGGCACTAGAGGACAAAGAGCTGAGGAGAAAGGGGTTGAGGTGAAAGGCAACACAGGTGTCTCCATGCGTGATTTGGCAAAAGAAATACTGATTCAAACTTTTCCACCGTGCGTAACATGCCTTTCAAGAGAAGGATATAAGTTCTTTTTGTGCCAGTAAACGTCCAAATCGCTCCTTAACGAAATAAAATTTAGTGGCCAAAACGGAGCACGATTACTATATCGAACGAGTTTTGACGAAATTCTAATGGATGAAGAAACATATGGTAAAATGGATTTAAAACAAATCCCCGGACGAACATTTTACGTTGGTCGGGGATGCTCCTTCCAGGTATAAATTTGGTTTTGCTGATAAGTTTGCTCGGAAACTAATGATTTGGCAAGGAATCTGCAGTTGTGGCCTTAAAACTAAGGTTTTCATCACATCTTACACAATAACGTCGAAGGTTCATGTCAAGAAATTTGGTGTTCTTATTTCATCCGCGTTTCTAGTATTATATCTATGAAAATCACTTCCTCATTCAATTCGATCACACAAATATCGAGGAAGCAATGTTCTGCTACTGCAGGTGCTTGTAGAGGCTCATCATTTTGGTAGTGTGTGCGACAGTTCGCTATGAAACGGTGAAATGTAATAACTTCACACTACCAAAATCTGGTGTAAATTTCTGTCCCTGAGACCGACACTTGCAAGCCGTCTTTTAGCACATAAGAATGTGCTGAAAGAGATGAGAAAATAAATTCAACCGACACATATTTGTCGAATTGCGTATGTGCCAGTTTCAGGAGACATAATTGTTACACGAAATCTTTCTTTACGTTCCCTGATTATTACGTTCCCGACTACTTACAATCATGGATAAGGTCTCGTGTAAAATTCATAATTTCTAAGTGTTGTTATACATTGTTAAAAGCTGAATAAATACCTCTTTCGTTTGACGTTGTCATCAACCGTTAATGTTGTCAAATTCTTGAGTTATGATCACTTGAATGCGTCCAAATTAACCTTAAATCAGGCATTAAGTGGCCCAATCGGCATCCTTACTGTTGGTGTAAATGTGACAAAATCGGACCTTGCCTTCGTTAATAACGCCATATGGCTGGTGCCAGCAGCCTCTTTAATATTGGTCTAGGTCGGTTGAAAGTGGCTGTTAAGTGTAGTTTCGTTTTCCCAATGAAGTAAGCCACCGTGGCGAAGAAGAATCACCATCACACTTTATGGCTGGCTCCAACGGCATCCATGCTATTGGTTTAAATAAGTCCAAGTCGGCTCTTAAGCGTTATTAGAACTATCTTGCCTGCAAAACTAATAATCTCCATCACACTTTGTAAGTGATCCCAACAGATTTCTTTTGGTTAGAGTAAATCGGTCTTATTAGCTCTTGAACGTGACTTGAATCGGTTCAAGTCGATTCTCAAGCGCCATTAACAAAATACTTTGTCTTCCTAATAAACACCAATATCACACATTGTGACTGACCCCAACGGCATCCTTAACATTGGTTTAAATCGGAACTAATATTTTAATATATCATACATTTGAGCATGTGTTTAAAACTAACTTAATGGAGCATAATCTGTAAACAAGAATTCTAGACAAAATCGTCAAAAGGTCGAAAGTATCAATTGTAAACGCAAATTTCCTGGAAATGCCAGGTTGCTAACATTTATATCTACTACCGACGGGAAGGTAATAACTCCCTCTATCTGTTTCTGGAGCTAATTCGTTTGTGAGAGCAACCAGATCCCAGAAAAGGACGCTAGATGCCATTTTTCACAAATCTCGAGTAATTCATGATTAGGGCCTAAAAGATATTTGTAAACAATGACTTTAAACGTTGATTTCTGACGAACCACATGAATCCTACTATATACAGCTACTCCATATGGTAGAGCTAACATTCTTCTACCACATGCTGTTTTTATTTATCGAGAGTGATTCGAAGATTCAAGAGAAATCGACATTTAAAGTCATTGTTTACAAATGGCTTTTAGGCCCTTCACATGAATTACTCGAGAAATGTTCCGCTCGACCTTTGACTATTCTCTCTAGAATTCAGCGTATTGATTACGAAAACGAATCGTGCTGCTACACAGATAAAATGAAACATGGAATTTTCTGCGTTATGTAATGCACATAAAGGGAATGCTAGATTCGGTATAAAATAATGGGATGTTTTATGTAAATTTAAGCCAGATAACACCCAAATCTACCGTGCTGTATGAGAGATTACAAACATTGTTGTAAGGCGCATGAAAAATTGCAAACAATTTCGTTGTCTACGCCTCCCTTGGTGTGGAATTAAATGAGGGGAAATTTTACGCGCCTGTTAAAATTAATTATTTTTTTCTGTGTAATCGAAGCCTTCTATCCAACATCAAAGTAATTTATTTTGGAAGTGCTGTGGAAGAGTTTCACGTCAACACATTCCTACCCTTTCCTTATTGAACCTGTTTTTGGGTGAGACCAGTGCCGGTTGTGCCTTCAGTTTTCACCAGTTTTCACAAATTGCAGATGTGTCTAACCCCGAAATATCGTCTGTTGGTTCTCTGTGTAACAACAACTGAAATGCGAATAACGAAGTAGCAACTTCGGGTGGTCAATCATGCTCATGTTAATGCTTCACTATTGATAGCTCGAATCGCATCAGTTCCAAAACCGGTTTTAATTGATTAAAGTTTTTAGTTTCCTCTCTCTTGCCTCAGATCATAATTTGAACATTGGGCTCGTCATTTGTATTCGAAAACCTAGCTGACATATCTGCTGTAGTCTCGTATTGTAGAATGATAACTGTTGGTTGAGACTAAAACCACAGAGAACTGTGCTTAAAACTACTACCCCCTTGATGACCATCGTCGCTCACTTATCGCCATAAGTCACACCAATGTTGGCAACATCGCTCCCAACGGAACCCGTTGTTCCACAAACCTTGATGTACCGCTTCGCAAAGACAAATTGCAACATTGTTACTCTAATGACTGCGTAAATTTCTCGCTCTTGTTGCGGACATGAAAAGTACCAACATATTAACAACAACAACAAAAACGCAAGCAATGATTACAGTCACTTCCCGCATGGAAAGGCGCGAAGACTCTTCTCATATGACCTAAAGCCAAACCGGAGGAGTCTTCTCTCCGGCGGACAGAGACTGATGTGGGGCCGAGCGCACTTATTCTTTGAGCGCTCTTTCTTCCTCCCTTCCAGCGCCAACGTCGTCGGTCATGTGTGGAGGTGCCTGTTTATCATTACTTCCTCTATTATGGATCGCATTTTGTGTTATATAGGAGAGAGGAGATCATTTACCGCAATTGGGCTTCACTTTTGATGGGAACTCCAGCACTAGGCCAACGGGCTGAGAAGCAGTAAGGTCGGATTCTTCCCCTTCCGTGGTAAAGAAAAGGTTGTGAACTCTTGGTTGTTATGCTGCCATCATCGACCGACCCTACAGCCGTCGGGAGATGCACTGGACATCGCCTTGATCTGTGTCAGTGGGTCAGAAATGACAACCAATAATAGCGGACCGATATTTATGACGCACCGCGCACCGATCGTGATCGTTGTGACTGTTGTAAACATGTTTCTCTTTTGATGTCGCACTTTGTGTGCGAGTCGGAACGATTCATCGTTTCTTCCGGCTTGATGTTGATTGATGTTTCTGCTAATATATGGAAATTTCTGCTATCAATTGATTGATTGCCTGGTTGGAGCTTTAATATTGATGCTTTGTATTTTATTTCGATTTCAGAAACGAACAGCTGCTACTATAATGGGACCCACTTTATGGAAGGATCGATTGTTCCCACGAAGGAACCGTGTCTGATGTGCAAGTGCCAAAGCAAAACATTGATCTGCGCGCTGAAGGTTTGTCCGGGTAAGTTGAGTGTTCGGTTGCCTATCGGTAGGCGCTTGAAGGCGCAGCGTATTTTAGATCGGTTTCGGGAGTTCGTAGGAAATTTATTGACATTATCTTTTAGAACAACCAATCCCACCACCACGCGGTTGCATCCTCGTGCATAAGAGTGGCTCCTGCTGTCCTTACCTGCAGTGCTCGAAGCTTAATCTAGCCACGAAGAATAGTGGCGATCGGAAGAAAATTCATTTCCTAGATCACTATGAGAAGGAAGCTCAAGACCGACTGTCGAACCCCAATTCCTACCTACGAAGATCTGACGATGATGATGTTGAGGAAAACGGAGGTAAGGAAACGGTTTATCTTTTTTGGAAATTACTTAATTTATATTTGGATATATTTCAGCATGCATTGTCAACGGCACTGTGTACAAGTCTGGCTCCGCTATGACTTCATCTTCACTATGCTCATACTGCTACTGTATCAATGGTCTCCAAAAATGTGTAAAGCCAAAATGTGCCCTTCCCAATCCACGCTGCGCACCCATATTTATCGATTCGGCTTGCTGCCCTATCCGATACGACTGTACAGGAAAAACTCCCGTGAAGGAAGTACCGTCCACTGAATCACCGAATCTCGTTCGAAGAATCAACAATCGCCATTACTTGCGGACGGTAGAACGGAAGGGAGTCAAGACTATTGGCTGCACTATTGACGATAAAATGTATCCAGAAGGAGAACGTATCGGCAACCCGGATCCGTGCCAAGTGTGTTTCTGCATCCGTGGAGCGCAGAAGTGTACCCCCAAGAAGTGTGCTCCAGCTATCAAAGGTTGTACGCCCCGAGTACCCCGAGGAGAATGTTGCGCAGTGCGATACGATTGTAGTAAGTTCTCAACAGGATCTCGAGTGGTCCGCAGTTCGATTGATAACTCAACGCTCGTTTCAGAACACAATGACCAGAAGCGACTGAGTTCCCGGAAGATTGAGGAAGAAGAGGAGCCATTTGACTTCTTTTCCATCCTCTTCGGTCCGGACCCAGATGAGCCGAAACCGGAGGCGAAGAATGCTACAGAGCTGGTAGTCACGGAGTCAACTCCCGTCAGTTCAACATCGGAGAAGAGCTTTTTTGACTTTCTGAAGGCCGGGTTGGAGTTCATCGATAGCAATGCAGACGATTTGCTGGAAACGGCGAATGCTACATCGACCGAGTTTATTCCTACGACAGAGAGTTCGATTGAAGTGCAGACGGTGCGAGTGGAAATCGTTCGAGAGCCACAAACGGTCTACATAGAGAAGCCGGACTTTAATTTTCCGGTGAGGACAACTCTAGCTTCAGCCAAAAGGGTCAGTACTACCCGTAAACCGATTGCAAGTACGACGGTAACTACTACAACATCCAGACCGACAACCACCACAACGACTATGAATGCTCCACCCTCAACAACGACGACAACCACGGCTGCTCCAACCACTACCTCAACTACAACCCCAGTGACAACTACAACCCAAGTTAGCACAACGACGCCAGCGACAACTACAGCCCGAGCCCGAACAACGACCTCAGCGACAACTACAGTTCGAGCCAGGACAACTACCCCTATTTCAACTACTACCCGAGCCAGGACAACGACCCCTGCTACAACTTCAACTACAACTCCAGCCAAATCAACAACTGCAGCCACAACTACAACTCCAGCTACAACATCATCCCCAGCTACAACTACAACCCCACCTACGACTACAGTTGCGTCTACGGAACCAACGACGGCTGCAAATCATCCAAAAGAGAACCAAACGATCCCAATTGCAATTGAGCTAACCAAAGCGGAGCCCGAGTTCCAAGATCTGGAATCGGACTCCCTGCTGAAGGAAAACCTAACCGACGTGTCGAATTCACTCGCCGATCTAGACTCATCTGAAGAGTATTTCGATTCGGAAGAACTCCGGACAAGCGCTGAGTCTTCCACAGCCAAAAGCGTGGAAACTGAAACCCTCACCTCAACCACGGACAGTGCCGAGCGCTCGTCGTCAGAAGATCCCATGCCGACGGAGAAGGGAACGACAAACTCACCCATTGACGTCGTCATCAAGGTGGATGATTCCATCAGCAGTTCGGCCGTGGAATCGATTCTAAGCTCGCTGAATGCCAAAATTGAAAAGGTCGAGCCTGCGACGACGACGATTGCAACGAAACGACCGAATAATAAGTTCGTCGGCTTCGAGCTCGAGAAGATTCCTACGACAGTGATTTCGATAACGGTACCATCCTTCTACCGAAGAAGTGTCAACGGAAAGTAGCGAAGTAACGACTGAGAGGAGCGTCGATGAAGCGACGACCACGGAAGCATCTGATAATGATTCCAGCGAGGAGTCAACGGTGGATTATAAGAATGACGAAATGTTGGTTGAGGACATGTTGACAACAGAGTCACCGGTTGAGACAACAACGGCGGAACAAATAGATGAGGATGAGGCAGTGGAAAGCACCACGGTTGATTCCCAGGAAGTGGCAGCAACCGTAGTGACGACTACGGATGACGATTTAATGGAATTCAAGAGTGAAAGTGAAACGGAGCATCCGATCACGGAGCAACCAACCACAGAACTGCCTGTGACCACAACAACGCAGAAGATCAAGACAGTTACCCTCAAGAACACCACCAAGCCACTAGTAACCAAAGAAAACAACCTTCTATCAGTTCTACTGACGGAACTATCGAACATTTTTGACTCAACGAGGAACGATTCCGGCAAGCAGAGTGTTAAAAATCGTACGGAATATCGACCCGTCACACCGAAACCCATTCCAATCGGTGAATTCCATCGACCCAGCAGTATACCGTCGATCCTCGAGTCAGACATCGATCTAGACTACAGTGAACCCACGCTTCCGCCGAGTCTTCCGAACTTGAAAATCATTCCTTTCCTCCCGGCTGATGCCGTCAAAAAGAATGAGGCTCAGATCCCTCTAGCGGCACCGTACGATTTCTACCAACCGAATCCAACCAACTACCCGATCATCACCGAAGGCTACGAGCCGTACGGTGTTCTTGCCGATCACGAAATCCATCCGGGCATGCCGTTCAAACCTCCAAAGTACGATTACAGCTACGACCAATCGTTAGGATATCCGGCACTCACCGAGAACTACGATTTAAACGCCAAGAGCAATCATTACAACACGAAAATCATTCGCGATAAGTACGATACGATCGCTGACACAGACTACGAGTACGATACGGACGCTTTGGCCAAGTACGACATCCCTGCCAAGAAGGAACTGTTCAAAAACGAACTGAAAAAGTTCATCCCAACCAAGTACGAGGTGCCACAGGAAGGAACCTATATTCCCGTGTACGACAAATACGGAGTTGGATATCCGGAGAAGAACGTATACTACTCCAATCACAAGGAAACCTATGAACCAGTTGTGTACAATACGAAGTTGGAGATCAATACGGAACATCCTTTGTTCCGATTGGAAGAGCAATCGGCTGGCAGCAGTGGATTTTCGCCGCCTACGAAAACCGAAGGTTAGTTGAATTTTATTTGTTGACATTCTAGGTTGAGGATCTACAGAGTAAGTTTGAATCTTTCAGGTGGATTCCTGCCGAAGGATCACATCAAGGAGGACTTCTACTACGAACCGTATGTCACGACCTCCTTCCCGGTTGAGCTGACGACGGACGCTGCCAAGTCCCCGTATAACGCAACAGCGGCTACCTTTGGAGGTAAGATACTTTCAATCAGCTGTTCTCATTAATCTTACGCTATGTCTTCTTCTCAGCTACGCTAGCAAATCCCTTCATCAACGTAATCCATCCGGAACCTGCTCCGCCATTGATGAGTCTCATCGAGGACAAAGAGAAACTATTCTCCGTGTACCACTCGGTTGCCAAGAACAACCACTCGACGTTGGATGACCTGTTGGATAACGATACGGTGGACAGTTCGGAGTACGACAAACAGATCATCTCGATCACCACGGATGCCAACTATCTGTCGACGATTGGAAACTCGTTGGAGGAAATCAACGAAATTTCCAGTAACGGAGGTGCAGCGGCTCTTCCCTTGCGAAGTGATATGGGCTACACAGCGCTCCCGGTTGACCTGGAAACTACCCAAACGGTTCGAAACTCCACCGAACCGGAACCGAATGGAATGTTCAGCCTGGAGAATGTCCTGAATTATCTGTTCCGGGAAGAAGAGCAACTGCATGATAATGGGGTGAAGAACGCTACCCCTGTAGCACCGGCACTGATAGACGGAGTTCCACCTTTCAGGACTATCCAGTCTCATCTGGGAGGCGTGTACAGCTCACCAACGAGTATAGAAGCATCACTTGGCGATGTCCAACACCACGTGGAAGACGAAGAGCAGCACGATGGAACGGTAACTCTCAAGGTGGAAAGTGAACAGCATGGCTCCAAGGACCTCTACAGACCCTCGCTGATGGATCTACCGTTCCTGAATCCAAACTTCCACTCTACCAGTGGAAGCGGTGCACAGGACGGCGAACTCAAGAACGACATCGACCGGTTTGGGTTCGATCCGGACACGGAACACTATCAGGTGATATCGGATGGACCGCCAAATACGATTCCGAACTCGGAGACCTACGTGGTCAACCCGGTGGACATCAACAAGCTGAAGCAGCACCACTCCGAAGGTACGGCGGAGATTACGATGAAGTCCAAGGTGTACAGCCTGAAGGATACAGTTGGCATCTTGAAGCTGGCCGGGTGCAACATCTACGGCCGGATGTACAGGGTCGGCCGAATAATCTCCGAACTGTCCGGACCGTGTCTGGAGTGTAAATGTACCGAGGTGGGAGTGCATTGTACGCCACTGAACTGCTGAGTGGATGAACTGTGGAGGAATTCGGGTGAATGAGCTGCGTGCGAACAAGTGTGAGTCCCTGTGATTTTCGTGATATTATGTAGTATTTTAAGTAGCTGCGCAAATCTTAACGAATGTAGATCATCGGTAAGAGTTCGAACTGGTTTAAACGAGCGAATGTGTGACACACTAACCGACCCTAATTTATGTTAGCTTGCGTAAGTATCCGATAGGTTAGGAGAACATGATTCGTAGAGAATCGCGGTAATAGGTAGTTAGCGAAAAGAATAAATCAGATTTTAAAATGTAATTTCAGTTTCGATGAGTTGAGACTGCTGAGACAGTTTTTGGAATGGTCATGTTCGATATTGAAAAAAAAAATAAGAAGATTGAGATCATTTCCGTCGTCGAAAAAAGCCATTTTTAAATTAATAAAATTTGCACCAACAAAGTTACGGAATGGATCAATTGATCATTTATCACGACAGCGCACAGTGGGTCAGAACTGATGAAAATTAAGGAAAAAATTTGTAACTTTTGTCGCATTTGAGCGCGGCTTGTGAACAAGGCCATTTCGGCGTCGAATATTCTGGGAAACCGAATGGAGCTGGTTTCAATCACAACACGAAAATGGTTGTGGAGTTATGGAGCTTATTTAACCACATTTCCCTTATATTCTTCTTGAATAATTTATAGACATCTTTGCACGGAGAAGCTCAAGATCAACAAAAATGCGCTCGCCCCATGTGGAATTTTCAGGAAAACCGAATAGAGGTTTTCAATCACCGCACGACTCTGTGAACGAGGATATGGCTGGGTTTACCCCACTTCTCCTTGAATTCTTGAATAGTTTATAGATATCTTTGCACAAAGAGGCTCCAGATCAATAAAATAGTGCTAATCTCAGGTGGAATTTTCTGGAAAATCGAATAGAAGCTGTTTCAACACCCGCACGGCTCTGTGAACGAAGATATGAGTGGCTTTGCCC
>JASCZW010001411.1:0-93877 GCA_034211315.2 Aedes japonicus | reverse complement strand
CATGGTACGGCAGATTTTGACCCTGTCGTTGAATGGGATACTGTCGAAATTGCCACCACTAACCCTAACTTAAGTGCATAACTTTAACTGACCAATACCTTATACAAATTCACTGTGGTATTTGTTAGCTGCTTTACACTCAAAAATATAATGAAGCTATTTTGCGTAAAGGAATTGCGAAACTTGGGGTTATTTATATGTTCAATAACACGAATAACGACGTTTTTAAAACCCGGCAACCTCTTTTAACAGAATATAACAACCATCTCACGCACCCCCATCCTTAACAAACAAGTTCTAATGAAATGAATGACAGTATGAAGGAAAATAAAAACAACAGTTTTTATTATGTTATCAGTAACTTCATCTCAAAACACTCCCTCACACATCCAGCGTAACAATTTATAACAAATACCAAACAACCTCCCGAACTGTTGCTTTACGTAATATCTGAACATAATCCTATGCCCAATTTGTCTTCTCTTTGAATCAGTGAGTGGTGCCTCAATCTTGCATTTATAGTGTTTTTGTTTTATTCCAGTATTTCCAATAAACGGTATGTGCATATTTTCAGCCGTCATTGTTTTGGATCCACAATCTATTCTGAATGATTTCACTGTTGCATTAGGATGTTAAAAACATGTTTAAAGTTCATATTGAATGCAAGCTATCAACATATTTACAAACAACTAGCATACACGCTATTTCAAAACTACCCAAAACTGAGTACGTTTGACTAAAATCAGTAGTAGTGGTAAGATGCAAATCAGTCAACATCGGTATTTTCAAGAAGTAAAATTTAAGTTGATCGTACAAAAATAGAAAAAAAATGTATTTGCTGTTCTGTTACCACATATAAAACGAATATGTGTAGAAAAACATCCTCAAAACTTTTTCAAGACCATACATGTTTGGTATTTCATCCTCACGACTTCTTTACAACAAAGTTCTTATATTCTTGTCAAAGAAGATGTTTCTGGTATTACTTGGGAACTCCTGCAACTTCGCTTAATACGACTTTGTGGACTTTTGTTAAAATTTCCGCTGCCATCTCTTTCGGCCGACAAGACCGTTGCTCATCATTGGTGTCCTTACGACCGTGTTTAAACTCAGAATACCAGTCAAGGATGGTGGATTTTCCTGGTGCAATTTTTGCAGAAAATATATTAAATAAAAACTCAGCAAAACTTATAGTACTCAAAACGTTTGGCTTGGAAATAAGATGCCTTTATTGACTACAATTTTTATAAACCAAATCGTTAATAGTGATATTAAAAATGGTGGAAAGCTACAAAACTGTTAACACCTTTACAAATGTATAGATCGGAACATTTCTCAAGCAAGTTCAAATAACAACTGCTATATTTAATCAAAGATTACAGATTACGGTTGATGTTTGTGGTGTGGAAAACACAGCTATTTTAGTGCTGGTGGTCGATTGCATGTTCCATCAGAACATTGTACACCACTGGTCGTATAATTATAATGTTCACAAAACTGTCGATCTGGACTTGCAACTTCGTATCAATTACATAGTTATAACAAGGAGCCGTTAATTTAGGTTTTTCGTTAATTTAAACACCTGGGCAAATAGTATTTCTGAACTGTTTTGCTTTACTTTGCTTTATTCAGCTTAGAATTGTGGAAGTGCGTCTAATTTGCAGACAGGTAAAAGGTCCTTATTTTAGGAAACCATATCATCAATCAAACAAACTTGTGCAGATAGTTATATGTTATCAAACGTGATTCAATTCTTGTCATCTTACTTCCATTTCACACTCCAAATTCACTTTTCGATCTATTCCAACAACCGATAAGAAAACAGTTCGTCCGTCAACAAACGTTAACGAAAAAAACCAGTGTACCTAAAACTACTTACGATAGGAGAAAATTCAATTTTCCGACCGACTCGTACTTGTCCATGAACTTTTCACGCCTGTCGAGGCCCGGCATGTATAAATACATGCACAAGAGGGGAACTAAGTTCATCTTGATAAGAACTTCCACGTGGGGGAGGAAAACGAATCGATAAATTTACTTTTCCTGAATTTGCTCAGAATTGAAACGCTGTCATATGGTCTATAGAATTGAAACGCGTTTCAGGGTGAATTTATTTGACTGCTTTAGGGCAATCTTATTCTATGACAAACAAAAATGTTATACCCATCATCAACGTAGACACATTTCAATCAATTTCGTACGCCCCAGTTTAACAAACGACGAACAGTGGACCTATAATTGATACTAATTGCCTTAATATCCTTCTCTTCGGGTCCCATTTTCCTCACGCAGGTCACACAGACGACTATTCCGCGATGATTAACAACCTGTTGAAGAAGTACCCGACGACCAATGTCGTGTCCGTTGGTTTCTCGCTGGGCGGTAATCTAATTTCCAAGTACCTGGGCGAGGCCGTCCGACCCCAGAACATCATCGGTGGAATCTCCATCTGCCAGGGCTACAACGCTGTGATGTAAGTATAACTGAATTTGATAGAATCGTTCGAAACGTGATGAGTGTTGCTTATTTTTGCTACTTTACCGATTCCAGCGCCACACAGTGGTTACTAAAGTGGCAAAATTTCCACCGGTTCTATCTGTACGTTTTGACTGAGAACGTCAAGAGCATTATCATGAAACATCGGCACGTTCTGCTGGCGGACGACATCAAACAGCGATATCAGCTGAACGAACGAGATATTGCAGCGGCAGCGACGTTGCCGGAGTTAGACGAGGCCTACACCAGACGAGTGCACAATTTTACCAACATCAAAGAAATGTACAGCTGGAGCAGTTCGCTGAACTATCTGGCCAACATCAAGCGACCGATGGTATTCGTCAACGCCAAAGATGATCCTCTGGTTCCGGATACGTTACTGCATCCGATCAAGGAGTTTACAAGTAAGTATTTGAATAGCGTACCTTTGAGGTGCTATTCAAAAACAAATTCCTCTCTTCACAGCAACCCAGAATAAGTCCCTCTACATCGAGCTTGCCAACGGAGGTCATCTAGGTTTCTACGAGGGCGGTCTCATTTATCCTAACCCTGTCACCTGGCTAGACCGGGCCGTGGTCTCGCTGATAGGTGGCATTGTCATGTCGCACAACGATATCCTGGTGGCCAAACGGAGTGGTACCGCTATTTAAGATTCGCTAGCATTCCCATCGCCAACAGCAAACTATGTCAGCACCAACCGGCTCATCGACAGATTCCATCGTTGGCTTTGGCCGCTGGTAGCCGTACCGTCTACTCCTTCGCTAAGAAGCATCCTATCGGCGCTGCTGAAACTACTGCTATCGGCGGTACTCCGACGAAGGAACGAATACAGCCTGTCATCCACGGCTACAACTCCTCAAGCGTAGAACTTCAGCAGTCTTGCCCCGGAATTGAATGATACATTCTTTCATAAATCAAACACAATGGCGAAGGGAATCAGCCAAACAAAACAAACACCGGAGCCAGCACAATAACCCTTTAGGATACTGTGAGTAGTTACAGAATCGACCATAGGTCGCTAAATTTTACAGCTAGAATCGCGTAGAACGACTGTGCCCTATTACAGACTAGATTTGTTGAAATTTAAATCCACATCTTCAACAATGCAAGCAAAACAAAAACAAACATATGTATGCTGGATGCAGCAAAACTGAATAATCGATAAGTGTTTGAATAGGGTTAAGTATCCTACCCCCATATCCCAGTACTCCTCCCGCCCCCACAAACGCGAGTATTTAAGCTGTTTATAATAAGAAATCATCGGTAGGTTATGAAAATTTGACAAAACTGACAAACACACAAAAATTCGAAGTTTGCGAAGTTTTATTGTGATAAATGTAACTTATATCAACTGCTTGCGGAGTTTGGAAATTCAGCTCAAAATGTACGTTTTGCTTTCGATGCAGACACGCGAACAAAGATGGTGGAAGTTGGTGTCCCCATCAGTTGGATTTGCAGTGCGGCACAGGTGTTATTGCTGTGAATTAGGAAGCACCAAATTGCGGTTTTTCTGCTATTATTCGTTTAATGTTGAAAATGTGTGGCAGTGGTTTGCAAAACGGGTATTTATTCGAAGCCAAGTGATGATTCGTGGATTCCTATTCCATAACAAGTTTGGTGTGATGTATAAGGAGATGTTCGCTTATCACCATAAGGCACAAGGGGTGGACAGTAATGTTGGCTAGAATGAAAGATAAGAAGAGAAAGTGTTGAAAGTTCCGTCAGTGTACGATAGGGTTGGAAATACAATAGAAGTATTGAAAATTGAGGTAAAGTAGTACTCGAACCATGGACGTCATCCTTTGCCTAACATCCCACTGCGGGGTAGGTCGAGGCACGGACGAATCCGCCACCTCAACAGGCAAAAGTAACGTGTTGGTACGCGCTCATGTGTGCTACTGATAGCTTTGCGGTAGTTTGTACGCACTCTGTTTTGATGCGCACATGGGAGAGGAATTCTCTCCTTTTTGGGTTTGTTTTGATTCGCAACATCTGAGATCACTCTGAGTTTGGTGTTCCAAAAGGAAAAGTCGATGAAGAAAATCGATTTACCAGGATAGGACCTCTTGAAATGGACGCTGATGGTAGCAGTAAAACAATTCATTTTCACTTCAACACTTTAAAAAAATCACTTTTACGAGCGTATTAGTAAAACGATTGTAATTGCCAATCCGAACACTCGACACTGAAGAAGTCTGTAAGTCGCAGACTAAAAAGGTCTATTTGTCCACAAACAAGCTTTTTCTAGTGGAATTTAAAGGAATTTGCACGCGATTACTAGTAATAGTTTGAAAGGTGTTTCAGTTTTTTATTTGTTATTTGTTTTAAAATGATCAAGTGAAGTGTTAGTTAAAATTTTCCTAGTTTTCCAATAAACAATCCTGGTTTAGAATTGCGGTAAATACTGCCAACACTTGGACAGCAGCTCGCGCTTGGATATACCCCTCTATCGAAAGCCACCATATTGGTATTTTTAGTCAGTTTTGTAACAATTAAAAAATAAACATGTTGCAAAAGTTCATACCGGGTCCCACATTGGTGACCCCGACGTTACATCGTGGCACGAAAGGCAACAATTAAAAAAGTAAGAAACAACATCTATTCATAAGTCAGCCTTATGAAATTAAATGAAATTCCAAAGATTATTTGGCTGAGTGCACTGGATCTGCATGTTCGTGTTGCGTTTGGCATGAATCTTCTTGCAGTAATCCCCCCAAATCTTCCTCTTCAAATTTTTTCACCGGTCCGGAATGACACTTTTGAATCGTTGAAACCACGAATCGTTCTTTCGCTAATTACAGCTTAACTATAAGTTGCAGCAATCATACGATGCGTTTCAGTCGCAGATTTTTTTTCGAATGGAAAGCAAAATACAAAACTTTCCGCATATGACGCTTATTTGGCTCAAATTTCGACATTTTTGAGCGCACAACATACACTCCCGCGTCAC
Source organism: Aedes japonicus (assembly GCA_034211315.2). Classification (NCBI taxonomy): domain Eukaryota; kingdom Metazoa; phylum Arthropoda; class Insecta; order Diptera; family Culicidae; genus Aedes; species Aedes japonicus. The sequence goes on along the minus strand of JASCZW010001411.1, from coordinate 88,431 downwards.
TTTACTCAATTTTTGAGTACAATTGTATGCTATCTCTTTTTTTCTCACGGAAATGTTACTCAATTTTCGTAAAAAGTGGATCTACTCTAAAATTGAGTTGAACCACTTTTTAACGAAAATTGAGTAACATTTCCGTGAGAGAAAAGCATACAATTGTACTCAAAAATTGAGTTAAATGAAGTGAGAGTGTATGATGCCAATAAAAATAAACAAAGACAACGAAGCGGAGTTTTTGACAGATGCCTAGTCCAACAATGAGGCGTTTTTGATTCGACATTGTTCACTAATATTTATTGGTTGCGCTATCTATTTGTACCCCTGATAACTTTGAAGCTAAATGAAAATTTTAGTCTATGCTTTCATATCCAGCATATTACGATCGTTCATGACCACCATAGTGTGTCTAACCTTCTGGAACAATTGATAGTTTGGCTTGTGTCGTTTGATGTATAAACGAATTGGATCGTTTAAACGTCAGTCCGTGCAAGTCAAGTGTAAAATCATTTGCCCCTTACCAGAGATTTAGCCAAAGTAATAGCTTGATAAGCCTCCCGAAATTTGAACTCATTAACTAATTGTACACAACCGGTTTAAACTGTTTATGGGAAACCTCAAATTTGTGTTTGCCTCCCTCGGAAAATTTACGAACTAAATTAGCTTTGAAAACGTCCAGTTTAACGAACAACCACTTTATCAACAACTTCGCAAAACATCACTTTTCGGATACATGTATAGCATGGAACTGACGTTTACACACCTCGTGGAAGCTGCTACTATGAGAAATAAGACATTGCATGTCACCATGAAACGGAACCAGCTACTGATACGTTTCATCTCGATCGCTCACCTGGCCACGTCCATGCAACCGTTGGAGATAGGAAGGAGTCGGTATCTACCTTAAGAAGGCGCAGGCAACCTACACAGCCTGCAGTGGATATCAAATAGAAAAGGAAATGCTAGGTGTACAGATCAAAAAAATATTTACAAGTGCTCGTTTGGAGTATCTAGTCTTAAAAAGTTAAGTGATGCTCCATTTTCCTTCAAACGGTTGGGATACAAGCATTAACTTTAGTCCTAACCCCACGTAGAATAGAGCCGCTGTTTGATCATGCCGACATATTATCAATCTCTTCGATAATTAATAGCTTTTTCTTTCGATGTTTGGTTAAAAAACAATCTTTATCAAAGTTGTTACTGAGAAAATTTCCCATAATACAGTGCGGGAAATAAATATAACGACAAAATGATTCCAATGGTTCTTCTCTCGGTGAGAGTAACTTGAGCAACAAGCATATCAATGTTGATCTCGTCTTCAAAGGAAATAAATATTTGCCGCCAGACTGTCTTTCCCCGAGGTCGTGTTGTTGTTGCGTAAGACTTCAATTTTTTGTTTGCTTTCGTCGAAATTGGTACTATTAGGAATACATGGGCTATTTATATCAGATAAATATTGTTCATTATGATTTTTGTTGCAGGATTTGCAAGAAAAAATGTCGAAAAACAAGCGATTGACTGAATTTGAGCGAGGACAAGTAACTATCCTCCATGAACAAGGTTTGACTATTCGGGAAATTGGCAGAAGAATAAGAAGGAGTAAGGATGTCGTGCATAATTACGTACGGTTGGGTAAGAAATGTGCCACTTAGAAGCGACCCGGGCGTCCGCCTATTCTGACACCGAGGATGAAGAGGGAAATCAAACGACTTGCAGTCCATCAAAGGCTGTGTCCGAGTGCCATCAAAAACGAAATGAATCTTTCTGTGTCCAAACGTCGGATTTGTCAGATTTTGAGTGAAGATTCCAATATTTCCTTTAGGAAAACGGCACCTGCACCAAAACTTCTTGATCGTCATAAGAAGGCCCGTTTTGCTTTTGCCGAAAAATACCAGTTCTGGGAGAATGAGTGGTCTAATTTGGTGTTCAGTCATGAAAAGAAGTTCAAACTAGATGGGACGGATGGTTTCAGCAGTCGCTGGTGTGACGGAAGGCAAAACAGGCCAACTAAAGAAAAAAGGAATTTTGGTAGAGGTACCGTTATGATTTGGGCAGGATTTACCGTATCTGCAAAGACACCAGTTTGTTTCATTTCAACACGGATGAACTCGAAAATGTATAGCCAGCTTCTGGAGGAAGTGCTTATTCCATTAGCTGACAATGAGATGGATGAGAGCATGATCTTTCAACAGGATAACGCTTCTTGTTATACATCGGCAGCAACAAAAAACTTCTTGGACTTGCATAACATCCCTGTGCTGGAATGGCCGGTGGGCAGTCCCGATTTAAATCTAATCGACAATGTTTGGGGCTTGCTTTCTCCCAAAGTTTATGGTCAAGGAAGAAAGTATGACACGGTGAAAGAATTAAAGTTAGCGATTCAGAATGAATGGTCTTAACTTGATCCGAATGAATTAAAATCGTTCATAACTTCTATGTCAAGACGTCTGCGAAAGATTATTTCTAAAAAGGGAAATGCTACACATTACTAATTTGTTATTTTCTTGAATTGAAATTCGATAAATAAATGATACTGTTGAAATATTTGATCTTGTCTTTATATTTATTTCCCATGAGAAAAAATAAACTTTTGGATTGTTTTGTGTCTCAAAGGGACAACTACTGATAATGAACTTTTAACTTGCTGCTGAGTATGTATTGGAAAGCATTTGGTTTACTCAAAATAGAATGTAATATGAAAATTTTCAGAAAGTAGTTTGTCTTTATACTTATTTTCCGCACTGTAGCTATAAACCCTTTTGTCAGAAAGTTAATGGAAAAAGTCAATTTACAGTAAACGAAAAGTTTGATTTCTCCAAAGTGTTAATGGAATGTCATTTTCTAATCCATTTTCTTCATATTTCTAGAGACTATTCAGGACATGATTTAGAATCGCTTTAGAAACGAATATTCCAAATTTTGTATTGGGCAATCTTGAAATAATTTTTAGGGACTTTCAAAACAAAGAACTAAACATTGTTTTTGCAAAGCAAGTTTTAGTCCAAAATGAGATCAATCATCACGATCTCATTTGAATCCGTTTGAGTACACTGAATGATAAATTTCCAAATTCGCGTCGCTATGAAATCCACTGTTCTCTTCGCAGCTGTAATAACTGTTTCTACATTATAACTGGTCATTCCTGGAAAACGTACTGAGTTTAGACAAATCCACAGCTCTACAACCTACCTATTTGAATGCACTTTGAGAACCACTGTCGCTAAAATCGTACACTGCAGCTAATTAACCACTTATTCCAACCAACGTGTGACTAGAAACGGTCAAATAGATTTAAATTCATCATTCTGCGATAGACTTTTCGTTTGCGATAAGGCTAGGCTTCATAAATTATTTATAAAAACTAAAATTTTAGGTCTCATACGATTCGAATATGTTAGGTAGATTATTCTATTCGCTTCTTTGCTATCTCATGAAAGCCAATCAAAGCTTCGCGACCCACTAGTAATCATTACAAGTAACAATAAAGAAGGGTTTGTCTATTGAAACCCTACCCTCAAATACTAACCCATCTGTCTCCTGACCGTTATACTCTAGAGGACCTTTTTAGTGTTTAAATCCGTACTCAGCTTCGAAAGAAAAAAAAACAGTGTTTTGATACAAATTTACCTGTCCAAACAGCATACAAGTATTACTATACAGCAAACGAAACGGTTTAACCAACAACGGATCCTGCTCGTCAACGTATCTAAAAGAATCTATAATACAACCCGCAGTCCGGTGAGCATGGATATAAAAGTAAGCCTTTTAGCTAAGAAATACGGAAATCAACTGAATGTTTGGATAACTATTTACTAGACTTAAAATCTAACAAACATACTCGTATCGAATTTACTGTGTGTAATTCAATGTTTTGTTCTGTTGTTCGGTATAGCAGGATTTAGTCGATGTAGTCAAATCTAAACAAAACCCAAAGGTTGGAAAACATTCCAAATTTTTTGAAGCACCAAGTTGACGCTCAAATCAAAGCAAAAACGCGAGGTTTAAAGGCGCAGAATTGCAAGCAGATTATCGAACGAAGGTTTTAACGAGCAGGGATTTATAACGTTCACCAAAACGAGCAGACAGTGTAGGATAACTAGGAACGATTGCTTTTAGAGGAACAAAAACAGAATGGCGAAGCTTATTGCTATGAAAATGAGGCGATTATAATAAAACTAGGATTATGAAATTGTGTAGGAATATGCGTTTTGGAGTTCGTAGGTCAGCTATCACAAGTCCCTTTATTTTGTTTATATTCGTACAACTGCATTTTTGTATCCAAACCGGATAATTGCCGGCAATGGAAAGTATCGAATACCAATGTTCACCGAAAAAGAAACAAGGGCGTTATGAAGCCACCGAAGTGGAGCAATGCTCAAATTCACTTCGTGTGTTTTAACCAGTAGCCAAAGACTCGCTCGGCTGTACCAACTCAGCTTCTCGTATGCCACGTACTCTGGTCGCCTCAGCAGTTTATCGGGATAACCATACCCCGGTACTCCACTTAATCGGTAGGTCATGTACATTATTGCATCCGCGTTGAGGAGCATGTTGGAGTACCACATGCCATCGAGCAAGTATTTGGTCATCCGGTTGAAGTCTTCTCCAACTGAGCTGAGCGCTGGCGAGACCAACTGGTCCTGGACTTGCTGCATACGGATACGCGATGACGTAGGGTCAGCGGTGCAACAGTTGAACCTATGGGTGATTGTTATGAATATTGGTCTACTTTTGTGAAGGATTCGATTCTTATATTTACCTATCTTCTATTCCCAGCATGTAGCCAAGGACACGCCAGAAATGGATGAATGCATCCATATCCGCGCTGCTGTATTGGATTCCGAGCATTCGTGGGCTGAGTACGCAGTAGCTAAAAGTGGAAAAGAAAAATCAAAGATTCAATGTTCATTCTTACACACTTATTATAAGCTTCAAAAATCGGCTATCGAGAGAGTCACCCTGCCACGTACTGAAGGCGGAAGAGGCGTTACCGATATTCAAGCGCTGTGTATTCCTCAGATCCAGCAGTTACGGAAGTACTTCGTTGAAAACTAGACCCGTCACTAAGGCTACCGTGCTGTCTGTGAAACAGACCATGGGTTCAGTACCCTCCATCTGGCGCAGGAGGACTATCAGCTACACTGTGACCTAAAAACTATTGACGATAAATTTCATCGTGGAAATTGAAGGAGCTGCATGGGACGCATCCCTACCAGTTGGAACAAGCGCTTGTCGACAAAGTAGCGTCGAATACGTGGCTGGTGCGAGGTGTTCTCATCTCAGAGACTGAAGGCTTCATGGTAGCCATTAAAGATCGGGCCATTGCGACGAAGAACTATCGCAGGTACATATTGCACGGAGAAGAAGAAGACCGTTGTAGAAAGTGCAACGCAGTAGGAGAGACAATCGAACATGTTGTTGCTGGCTGCCAAGCATTGGCAGAAGTAGCGTATCTCGGACGTCACAACGATGTCGACAAGATTGTGCATCAACAAATTGCACTGAAGCACATTTTCGTGAACCAGTACGTGCCCTACTACAAGTACCTACCAGACCCGGTTCTGGAAAATAGTTGCATAAAGCTGTACTGGGATCGCGAGATCCTAACGGTGTCCTCATCTGTGCCAATCGCCCTGGCATTGTGATCTACGACAAAAGGAAGAAGAGTGTAACTCTCATTGATGTCGCTATACCGCTGGACCGCAACGTCCGCCCACCGTTCTCTACCAAGATTACGAAATACCACGATTTGACGGAGGTGTTGAGGCAGATGTGGCATTTGAAGGAAGTCCGTATAGTTCCGGTAATAATCTCGGCGACCGAAATTGTTCCCCGTACCCTTATAAGTTCACTTAAAGAGTTGGAGCTGCGAAAGGAACTGAGAAGCATTCAAAAAGCAATGATTCTTGGAATACCTGTAGTATTGTCCGGCGGTGCCTGAATCACCATAACTAATCCAACCGAGGCAAACAAATTAGGATGTAAGTTTAAAAAACAAACGAATGTATCCACCGAGGCTAACCCCCTTTGGCAACCAGACGCCCGGGGGTAGGTGAATATTTTCAGCTATATGCTGAGAAGTGTACAAAAATTCGCCAATTAGCTTGACCTGAACAATTTATAAACCAGACAGCGAGCAAACATCGCAAAATTTGCTTACACCTGCTGAGGTAGAGCGCATCAAGCTGGAGGTGTGAAGGGAGCTGTGGAGGGAAAGGAATTGATCAAGCGTTACATCGAGAACGAGTTCTATTGGGCTGGATGCATCACTTTCGAGTGAGAAACGTGAATCGTTTGCAGCGGTAAGCGTGTCAACGGAAGAGCAGACCGCTCCAGGACCAACAGTAGACCAACAACGATAACAATTATTCGACGAACTAGCTTTTTACATGGATGCAGCAGGAACACAATTCCAAGGGACAGACCCCATGTCCCGACACAGGACACCAAAACTGCAGTATTCATACCAGCTAAGAAGAGCTGTAAGCATTCTCAACGAGGATATCTTGCCACAGTGCTTGGAAGCCGCTGAGAACCTCGAGGACCTGCAGTTCCTCCCACAAGGAAACGACTAAGGGCACGTGCACTTCAACGCACAAAAACCCGCAAGGATAATGCAGTTGGAGACCCGAATCACCATACTGCGAAAATTGGTCGGTTAACGCAGTACAAGAGAGGAAACCGATCAGCGAGGCTAGTTCGGCACATTGCTGAAATTGTCAAGCCCGCAGAACTCCGAGACGTCACTGAAGCTAATATTGCTGAGGTCCCCGACACCCATGTACAGCGATTGCGTGTTCTTGCTAAACGGATGCGTCGGTATGGAGATAGTTCGAAGCGAAAGGGGGAACACCGAATTTTCAACATTAACGAAAGGGAGTTTTACAACCACATCAGAAAGAACAAAATAAACTACAATGAAGGACTTCCGGAGATTGGCTCAGTAACACAGTTTTGGGCTAATCTATGGGAGAATCCCTTTCAACATACCAGTGATGGGATGTGGTTGCAAGAGGAAGAAGATAGGAGTAATGGAATTGGAAGCATGGTCACCACCGTATTTACCACCCAGGATATTCGCGAGGCTACCCGGTATAGCATGAATTGGGCTGCACCAGGACCGGATTTTGTACACAACTACTGGTATAAGAGGTTCTCCTCAATCCATGGACGAATGACGAAGTGCAGTTCGGTAGAGGTAGAGAAGACCCATTAATTACTAGAGGGGTAACCTATCTTCTTCCCAAAGATCAAAACACGACTAATCCAGCCAAGTACAGGCCAATAACATGTCTTTCAAGCCTGTACAAAGTACTCCCGTCAGTAATCAACCGAAAGGCACAAAACCATTACGATACGAGCAATGCCATGACCGAAGAACAGAAGGGTTGCAGGAAAAATTCGGCAGACTGCAAAGATCAGGTCATCATCGATGCAGTGATTGAAGGTCAGACTAGCCTGAAAAGAAGAAACCTGAGCATGGCATAAATCGACTACAAGAAGGCGTACGCCTCAGTTCCTCTCTCGTACCTTATCAAGGCACTGCAGTTGTACAAGGTAGAAGGTGGAATCATCAGGTTATTACAGCATGCAATGGGCATGTGGAGTACACATCATCACATTACTGGCAGAGCAACGGTGTTAAGATCCAGGACTCTCAACTTAAGAAGGGGAATGTTGCAAGGCGATACCTTTGCCCGCTGTGGTTTTGCCTTGCGACGAATCCCATTAGCAGAGCACTCAATCAATGCAACTATGGCTACCATTTGAAAAGTGGAGGAAGAGCTACCAACTTAAAACTGTTTGCGGAAACAGTTGCAAAGCTGCACTGACTATTGCAGCTTGTAACGGTGTTCAGTAACGATATTCGGATGGAGTTTGGAATCGTTGAATGTCGAACGATGATTAACACGTTTGCCGTGCCCCTGTTGACAAACAGCTTTGGAGTGATAAAGTGGGCTAAAACTGACTTGGAGGCGATAGAACGAGCAGTAAGAGTGGCGTTCACTAAGCATTGCTTGCATCACCGAAACTACCCAGACAACCAAAATGCACGTATATTGAAAGTTGTTTTTATGATATACAAACATATATGTAAGTAAACAAATCGTATAGAATGTAAAAATATGGCTTATTCGTGCAAAAGTGGATGCCATATACGTGCAAACTCCATTGGTTTCTTAAACGAGTTGATTTGATATCGTATGCGATTGAATATGTAATAACAAATTCGATTTAAAACGGTTAGCGATGTATATCCGATAAAGTTTGTGACGCAGTACGATGAATAAATGACACATCGTGTAGAAGTCGAAAATTAGCATTCTTTGCGATTCAAATTAAACATAATACGATAAAGACCACAATTAATTAACGAAATTAATAAGATATGCCTTTAACATAGCGGTGAACATGCTTGTGATGCAATATCACATCAAGAGCTGACATAATAAAATAAATGTACGTCCTCTTTTAAATTAACATGAAACAAAAACTGAACATGTAATTTCAAATTCCGGGACGTAAATTTCAATCACAACACCTATTTGTATAGATTTTTTAACACGTTCATAAACGAATCTAGAATTGGTTAATCTAATTCTGTGTATTACTAAAGAGAGCAATTGCTACTGTACTGCATAATTGATGCATTCTTTTAGAGAAGTTCCTTTAAAATTAATAGCAGCACCATAGATTTTTCGACTTTTGAGACCTTAAAATCATGTCTACTTGTCTTTCACTAAATTTCATATCTCCATTGAATAACTCACCCCACAAAAGAGTACTGCACCACCACCATGTCGTGCTGAGAGATCGTCATACCGGGAATCTTCAAGTTCGTTCGCTTACTAGTACTCGAGTGAGCCCTCCTCACAGTTTCAATTGATTTCCAAACTCTGAAATAAACACGAAAACTTAAATTGCTTGAAACTAGACTCCCTTTCTTCAGTACCTTGTTCCCGGTTTCAGATCCTCCGTGTACCAGCCTACAAAATACAAAATTGTAGCCATGTAACGGCGGTACGCCGTGAGTACACTCGACGATCGCTTGGTGAACATCAACACGTTCAAAACCGATGGCAGAGCCAACACGGCAACCACGCCATAAAGCACGGCTGTTACAATGGCATACGCATTGCGGCGGTAGAATTGTTGAGCACTGAAATTAATTCCTTCATTATAAATAAGCTTTGCAGGAGCCGCTGCTGAAACACTCACCGTTTGAATTTCACCTCATCGAACCATTCCGGTAGATGCAGCTTGCAGGAATCGGTAACTTTTTCTATCGGTGTACTAACTCCATCGCTGAGTAGACGTGCTATGTAGTCTTTGTCTGGGATTCAAAATTGGTTCTTATAGATTGAGCTTGAATGATTGTTTAAAAGATTGCACTATCTACCTGTTGCCATCTGAAGTGAGTTTCGATTTTACGTGCAAATTGATTTTTGGACTGCCATCGGTCCCTGAATGTTTCGTACTAAGCATATCGCTAGAAGTCTTCGATTTTGCTATCAGCTTCGAACACGAACCAAAAGAAAAGTTTAAATCGTGCGCAGGTTAATCTACCAAGAAAGACAGCTCAAAACAAAAACAATGGACCTTTATCAGGTAGTCGTTTCTCGTTTATCAACGAATCACTCCGAGAAGTTGTTTGGCATTTTTTTTTTTAATTTCTTCATGTTACTCGAAGTAAAGTCGGATGGAATAACAACTGAAGAGAACGCCAATGATTTTCGCAGTAGTTTTTTCTAGTCGTAATCCTATCCTATTGAAATCCTAATCCTACTGAATTCGTAAATTGAAATTTGAATTTGAAAATTGAATTTGTGGTGCTCATTATAACGATTATTCGCGATATTACAACGGTTATTGTTAGGTAAATTATAAGTAACTAATTAGCGAAAATGTGTCTCTAAATGTGGTTTTTGCTTAAGTGTACGACAAGGTTGCCGAAAGTTTCGGAGGAGGACAGAAATATTCAGGCAAATTCACAGAACCGCATACTAACCCTGAACTGGGGCTGGAACATCTGGACTAGTAGATCAATTAGGAGTACAGGGAAGTTCACAACCATTTTTTCTTCGCTGGACTGGCGACATCTCTTGGATGGAGAAAAGTTCTCAGGTAAAGGTTGTACGGAATCAAATTACACCACTTTTAAATGGCTGTAACTTTTTACCCGGCAATGACAATCTTTCAAAACACGGTATATTGTTGATTTTGATATTGGCTCGTCTTTGAACACGCTCAAAATTTCACTTGTACTAAGCCGGCCAAAAAGGTTGGCGACTTGTGCTCGTAAATCCAGCTTGTACGACATTTTTAACGGAAACTACTGCGCAATTTGAGTTTGACAGTTCAGTAGGAACACAGATGAACGTGACAAGTGCATTGGTTGACATATGTGTGTTTGTTAATGCTGTCAAATAAACGCCAGAAAGTATTCCCAGGACTTATGTTACACATTTACATTCTCAAAATCCGTGTTTTTATCCGATTATCACCAAATTTTCACTTTTCTTTCGTCGGCTTTTTTCTTTCGTCGCCTTAACCCCAGCAATAATGTTCTACACGACTTCAGAATCGACAGTTTTTGCATATTGACCCATGCTTTCTTCATTTCTCAACATTCTTAACCAATTTAGGTTGTTTTAGAAGGTGCTCCTTCATAATGGCCCAGTATTTTTCTATTGGGCTCAGTTCCGGATTCTTTGAGGGGTTCAGATCTTCCGAAATCACCTTATACCACTCTACCACGTCCTTCGTGTAGTGGCATGATGCCAAATTCGGCCAAAAGATCGTTGGACCGTCGTGAACTTTCAGGAGAGGGAGAAACCGCTCTTGGAGACACTCTTCCAACGACACCTGTCCTTTCAAGGTGTACTCCGCATTCCGCTAGTACAAAACGTTTGAATCCTAGAGGGTTTGAGCTGTTTAGTGGAATACTTGTAAGTATAATTTAGAAGAAAAATTAGTAATCTCCATTTAATTCCAACTACCTTTGCTTATCTTGACAGATACGCGTATTTCGTCTACAATGTACACACTTCTTCAGTCGAGTTATTAGTACAAGACACTGAAGAAGTCTGCACATTGTAGACGAAATACGCGTATCTGTCGAAGATAAGCAAAGGTAGTTGGAATTAAATGGAGATTACTAATTTTTCTTCTAAATTATAGTTACAAAACGTTTGTCAAATCAAGAACTTCTTGGTGAACTTCGACATCTTCTGTATCCGGAGGTTCTCGGAACCATCACACTTATTCATGGCAGTCACATACAGATTTCTTGGAACCTGGTTGAAGACCGCCTTCACATATGTCTCATCTTCCATTACGCAGCACTGTGGTTTCCTGAACTTCTGATCGTGTAACTTCCGGGCAAGGTTGCGGTTTATCGCAAGCATTGTTCATTCACCAAGTTTGCTCTTCGTCACAGAGTCGAAGCAGTAGTGAACGTACATTCAAACCATCAAGCCCGATCGGTCATGCAAACGGAGTAACATCGGTTATTTTTCGTCTCCTCCATCTTCTTCGCCATTCGCTGTGTTTCCGCTGGCCATATTCAAGCTAAGGTCACTCACTCTCAATATTCTATTTGTACGATTCATATGAGCATTCTTCGGATGCGATGCAGCTCAGTAGCCATCACCTAATAATATATTCTTCATGAAGAATAGGCTGCTGCTCATTCAAGAATATTTTGTTGGTTAGTTTGAACCGAATGCTTGGGTAGCTTAGCTGGAAGAATGCTGACATCGATGATTTGTTGTGCCCATCTGCATATAGGGTGGCTATGTGGCATTACAGATATCAAATAATCATATTTTTTTAGAATAGTAAATATAGGGTACATGTACCAGTTATTGCCGGTACAGGCCTGTTGAAGTGGCGGACTTAGTCCGTGCTTCGACCTATCCCGTAGTGCGATGTTAGGCAAAAATGTCGTTGGTTCGAGTACCACTGTATACATGCCCTTTTCGCTCAATTTTCCTAAAACATCTGTTATATTTCCCAGCCTGCCGCACACTGGCGGAACTATCAAAACTTTCTCTTCATATCTTCCATTCTAGCCAAAAACATTGTTGTTCACTCTTGGTGCCTCATGGTGATGAGCGAACATCTCCTTCTACATACAGCATGTTTTTTGTTAAATTTACCCGTTACTTTTAAAAGATAAGTTGATTTTAAAAGAATTGCATAGCAGCATGTGCGCTATAACGTTTTCTATATTTTGTTTGAAGCTCACTTTTTCTCAAAATGAGAAACAAAACAGTTTTTATGAAAGATCTCAATTTTGAGAGACACCCTGATTAAAAGCAGCAAAATAGCTCTGCCATGGTCGAATGAAGAGATAGATACATGGTGTCTTGAACAAAGTTGCTTGAAATTATACTACCTTCTAAATTGTCTTCGACGCCACCCTTCTATTGTATTTCGTTCAAAAGTTTGCAACAGCGTCGCTCTAGTGGTAAAGTTTGGAACTACAAAGTTATCACCATAAGAAGGACAACTTGCTTACATACAATTTTGTAGAAGATACCATGATTCGGAAACGTAACCCTTAGGAGTTATTAATTTCGCCGTGAAAAAAGGCATTTTCGATCACTGTGATGCGTCTTCATTGATAACAATGGCTGTAAAACCAAAACATGAAAATTTCTAAAATATGTAGCTCAAAAAACCAAAAAAGACTCTTCCCTGATTATTTTTATACATCATTTAAAAATGTCTAAGTTTTCAAGAAGAAATATAATAAGCAGTAAGAAAATTCCCTATGCTAACCATGAGATATAATTATCATTTTTAAATTCAAAAACAAGCTTTTATTTGGTATACAAGTTTAAGATCGGTTCAGTGTTTCCAAAACAATGAATTTGAAGTTATAAGAATTCGGAAATTCAGCTTTAAAAAGTGCGTTTCAAAAGGTAACAAATAAACATCACTGGTTTTTTATAGGGTTTTTTTTTAAATGGGTCAAAATTTCAGCAATTTGTGATTATGTTTATATTTTTCTTCAAAGTCAACGTTAAAACACTCTCATTTGGTCAATAAAAGGAGCTGCGATCTTGTAGTTTCAAGGACACGTATAAATTCCAACAATAAATATATAAAAAAGACATGGCAAAAAATATGGTCTAATATTTTTTGTGGTGCCTAATAACACACGACACGATAAGCATCTCCTTAAAAAGCTAAATTTTATCAACAGCTAAATTATTTAATGAGAAATAAAGAAAAACCTTTTTCATCGCTACATATTACCACAAAACATGGGGCTTGAACATTAAATGAGGAAAGTTCGAGGCATCAAAGTGAAGTTTACAATGTTTGTTGCACGTTTCCCAAATATTTTGATATTATATTCTCATTCTGAAGATGAGTTCAAGGAGATTTGATATCTTATCGACAGATACTGTTTTGTAGGTTTTTTAAGGAGATTCATGGGGCACGTTTTAATCTCAAAAAAGTACTGTCTACTCCTAGAGCCTCATGGTGATGAGAAATTATTTCCTTCTCAAAACAAAATCATCACGTTTTACTTTACTAAAACCCATAATGCGGCAGCACAAATTACTTGTAAGGCGAGATGGACCGTGAGCGGTCTTAGCCGTCCAAACGAACACCGCAAAGAAAAAAAAAATGTAAATTCAAAAAGAAGTGCAATGGTGATAAGATCGAGAGTCCACTACCACATTCATATTCCAGACACCCCTGGGGAAGTATAAGAATGGTCAGCTCTTGCCTTAGGTGGAGAAATTCCTTTTCATTTAGTGACTGTAGAGTAGATTTTAATGTTTCTGTAGTATTTATCTGTAGTATAACAAATCTTATTTCAGTTCAGTCTCAATTCAGTACAAATACGAGTATAATAAGAGAGAAATGAAACAATGTAACGATGAAAAAAAACCTTCAAACCCAAGCAGACTTAATTTAACTCTGCACCCAATATATCAACCACCTTCGACAACAGGGATTCATATGCTTTCAGGAACATAAAAGCCTTATTAGTTTTGCTACTACTTGGCTGTCCATCCCAACTATCACTACGAAAACTACGGTTATCTTTTCCCTAACTCAACCGCCCAGCCACATCGGGATATAATGAAAAGAAATGCATTTTAAAACTGGCGGACACAAACGTATTCGGCTCATAATCACACCTTCTATTATTTGTTTCTGCCAGCCAGCGGTATTTGATCGCACCACTAGCTTCCGTCGCTTCCTAAATCACACCACTAAGCTGCTGTTTCAAACATTACCGTTCTTCATTGTGACGAACAACGAAGATCAACGCATGTGAAAAAGAGCGACAAGACCGAAGAACACTCGTGTCAATCAAACCACTCTTCTAGTCACGATGTGTGCGAGTCAGAGCCGAAGAGAATGAAGAACGAAGCTTCCCGCTTTGCTTTGCCACTCATATTCTTCTCAGCCGGGCTACTCACCGCATTATTCTTTTACGTTGGTATGCTCGTCATTAGTGAGGAATGGTTGTATGTCGATGCTTTGAAGATCTTCGCACACGATGAGTGAATAAGGGGAAAACGATGCGAATATCAGCAAGCCTGCTTCCGGGCACTGCTTTTTGCGACCGTATTCTGTTTCTCGTCACAGTTTGGACTTCTGAACCTTAAACATACGTAGTTCAACTCGACTTTTAGTTCTGCAAAGTCTTACTCTCACATGCAACTTTTTAGCCTGAGGCGTTTGGTTTTCTGCTTAAGTTCCAAAACTACGTTTTTTCTGGATCTTTGCTTCCGATCAATAGTCAGACGTTCATCGAACCGTTTTATGACACCGTGGAATTCGCGATTCTCAACTTTATTCCGATGGCACGATGCGGCAGATCCTTATTCTCAAAGTACTCGAGCACAACTTTTTCGCGCACGCACTGTTCTTTCGTCGCCATTTTTAACGGAACGATAAAATCAACACACAGACTGTAAACAATACACATTAAACTATGTCTACGCAAAATATCATTAAATTTCACCCAACGGATCAAAAGTTAGAGTAATTTGAGTTTGAGCGGATTTTAAACGGTACACCATGTAACAAATAGAATGCGATAAAAAAAATGGTAAAAACTCATTACATCGTCATTTGGAAAATCACCTAACTATCTCTGTGGAGTTTAATGTTGGCGACTGATAGATTACCCGTCCAACAGTCAATATTGGACGTAGATCGTAGTGATGAGTGGAAAATTGGGCATTACTATTCTTTATATTATGCTTGCAAATAAATTCATCATATCATACGTTTATTTTCCTCAATAAACAATTTTCACGTATGCCTGCCTAAAACCATGCTTCACCATCGCCAACACGGGGAAGTACTTATTGACTACGTTCGTATTGAATCGGAACATCCAATTGCTGTACCATCGTAGAACGGTGATATTCAGCAGAACTTCGTGGATCGCCATAAGTACGAACAGTGTCAGGCGGCTAAACCAACCTAGTTGTTTGTAAGCAGGCCTGGCACCATCCCGTGGTTCGCCAGCCCAATAATAATGACCAGGAACACTCGACAGGCGCCGGGTGATAAACATAAACGCATCATACTCCAACAACGTGCTGTAGCACCACATTCCGTCGATCATGGCTCGGGACATGTGCGTAAACTCATCACTAGGGTTTTGCAATCCTGGACGCATAAAGTGGTCGTTAACCAGCATCATTCGCTGATAAGAGGCGTTCAGCTCATCGGTGCACAAGTTGAAGCTGAAGGAATTAGTGTCAGAATGTTATTTAACTGTTCATAATTGGACTGAATACGTTGCTACTCACCGATCCTCCAGTCCCAACATAAAGCCAATAGTTCGCCAAATATGAACGAACCCTTCCATGCCTTCCCGGCTGTATTGAACGCCGAGTTTTCGGTGACTCAGCACAACGTACCTGACAGGAGAGGGGGCGTTACACATTTTTTTTTCATAACGAAAAATATTGGTTCAATTTACCCCACGAAACCAAACTGCGTGATGGCGACGTCTTTTTGAGAAATGAGCATCCTTGAGTCCTTCGCATTGGCTCGTTTGCCGCTGACGGCGTGAATTCGACGTACGTATTCCAGAGATTTCCATGAGCTGAAATGTTGAGCAATAGTTGAAAGAAGTATTATGTTATTTTAATATTGGCAACCCCCTCTTCGATATGCACTCATCATCATAGTTGTAGTCCACGATGATGCAACTGTTACGACCGCATTTGATTACTAACCAACGGGCTATATAATTATGACTTTCCAGTACTTGACAATGACGAGCAATATAACACGAAGGAATGCCGTTTAATTGCTCAGTTTTCTGAACCTATCGCGATGAACTTTTAAATCAATTATAGTGAGATAACTGGTCATTGGCTCTTACTAGCCATTGAACAAGGCAGCGATTATTATTTTAAATGCAATTCATATTATTTGGAAGATTCATTGCAAGTTGATTCGTCCCGAGTTTTCTACTATCAACTGTATACAAGACATTAAAAGTCTTCAAAATGTGTGAAAATATGGAGACCAACCAGATGCCTTCTAAAATTGTTCTCTGAGGTCATATTAAGTCTGTTAATTATTCCTGATGCTAACGAAGTATTTCGAGGTTGTCAGCTACCAGCTAACTATTCCGAAATGATGTGACCAAAGTCTTAAATAAACTTGTTCGTCACTGACCCAATAAGAATCAAATTTACAAAAACCGCATGTGCGAGAAGGGATTTAATTCGCGTTAGCTATTCCAGTGACAGTAATAAAACTTAGCGTTGGCTCTTGTACGTACCGTCCACAATGCATAATAACAACGACAACAAAAAGTAAGTATAGCCATCACGATAATCAACATCCCCATCACTCACTTTGATCCCGGTCGCAATTCCTCCATGTACCAATTCAGCGTGTGAAGTACGGTCAGCACGTAACGCTTGTAGGCCGTCGACGAGGTTGACGATTGCCTGGTGAAGATCAGCACTTCCAATATCGAGGGAATGGTGAGCACCGAAATCAGTCCGCAGAATCCGGCCGTTACCACCGCGGACAGATTTTCCCGGAAAAACTGTTGTCCACTGCAATCGAACGAGTTCAACAACATAGCATTGGGTTTGGAAATTCTAATTCAGAGTTAGCTGTTTACCGCTTAAATTTCTCCTCATCATACCAAAACGGAAGACTAATCTCGTAGCTACCCACATCAACGTCGATCGGGGTATTTGCTCCATCGTTGACCAAAGTTTCGATGTAATGTACCTCCTTGTCTGTAGTTGAGCGAAAACAATCTCACTTGAAATCCAATTACAATCAATGAACTGAACATGCATTAAGTTGGCTAATACCGATAACTGATTCCAGCTTTCGTCTTTCATCTTTGGTAGGAGTCATGGTGGCGAAGAATTTAGAGGTGCACAGAAGCGTATTCAAATGTGATACAACCTTGAACGATAAAGGTAGGTGTTACACAAGCTCGTAACCGAGATCAACTGATGGCAGTGGACGTGAATGGCGAGGGCAAATAGCTTCGCGATGTGTGATTTTGAACCGTGCTGGTCGGAAAGCCTGTTTGATTTAAATAGAATACGAGTTGACAACTCATTACGAGAGTATTTCATGTTTATCAAACATTGATTAACTTGAAAGTATTATTAAAAAATCGAACTGTCCGGGATAAGGTACTGTACGGTTCGTAAACCAGGCGTATCTTTCGAATGTATGTAAATATACCGATGTGAGAGAGGAATGTTTGTAGCTCCACGAACACGTGTGGATGCAATCGTTTGCTTGCGTCCCTTCACGCACGGTGATGATGGATGATGATAACCCGGTTTGTTGTTGTTTTTTACTGGGAAGCGTTTAATGGATCACATTCATTGTCTAATTTTCTATTCACCACTACGACCTAGTCCGTCGCAAAACTTTGATGACGCCCTTGCTGTTAATCATTTCGTGGACAATCCGTCGCCTTTAATCGTACTAGTTGAAGGCTGTTTGGACATTTCCCAAACGAAACCCCAAAACAAACCCCCGAAGAAAAGCTTGAAAAGGAACATATTTTTTTCAACCGAATACAAAACAAACACAAGCGCATCTGTTGGTGACTGGCGGAAAATAGCTACAAAAATAGACTAGACGCTACTCAAATTCTATAACAGAGAAACACAAAATGCTGCACTCGAAAAAAAGAAATCACATAATCAGTGGAAAATATCCAATAAAAATTCACTTTACGCTCATGTGATTCAGGAAGTGGAAAATGCTTTGCAAAATCAACCCGGATAAACATAACCATACAACAACAATACAATAATATAAAATAACATCAAAATCTATTTCCGACTATGAATCTTACTGTTCATGAATCAGATTAATGAAAAATGTATATTGTCATTCCAATAGATTTGCTATTCACTTCATATGCAAGGATTTTCAACAATTGTGAAACAATACAATTAATAGTATTTTTCAATTAATTCAAATTTGTTCGGATAAAACATTATTTTTTCTATTGTAAAGATACATAACAACCCCCCTTTTCTATTGTTAATGTCTCAATTTACATCAGATTCCATTTGTGGAAACAGTAACTCCTATTGTCATTTTATCGTTGTTAACAATACTATTAATTGTACATACTATCGATTCTATTGTATGGTTACAATACATTTAATTGTCGGGAAGTGAATCGTGTGTGTTCAGTGAAATGTAAATGTTTAGTCAAGTAGAATTTCTTTTTCTTTGTGATATTCATTCAAATGTCACTTATTTTAGTATTGGAAGTTATCTACATGTGATTCCAGTAGTTGCTGAGTGAAATATTTTTTTCACGGTAGTCAATTTGCATGGAGTGTCAGTTAGCAAAGCTTCGTGATTGCTGGATAACAAATCGGCTCGCGAGCAACGACTAAACTTTCATTTGATTATTCCAATATTTTATCAAAATTTCAAGGATTGTAATAAAGTACATTTTCTTTACAAATATAGACTTTTATTATCTAATCAATTTAATTATTCCATAAAGTAAACCCATCCCCCTAAAAGTAATACATAAAGAAGTGTAAATTGTTTCAAAACATCAATTTTAAAATGTAAAACGCACCAAATAGCATAAGTACTGTTCCAGAAAGTATAAGCACATCTTATTTTAACGGTCACTTTGAATATAATGAAATATTTCAACATGTTTTGGCTGCGTCCTTTGGTTTGCACATTTCTGAATGACATAGCATCAAAAAAGTGCTCAGTTTTGTGTTACCTATCAAAATGCGCGGTCTTAGTCCGGAATTAGCAAAGGAAGAGGGTGTAAGCGTCGGAGCGGTACGATCTGCGATTCGAAAATATAGAGAACAGTGTACGTTTGAAGATGCGCCGAAGAGTGGTCGGAAATCCGGTCCTATTAGTCCGGATATAGATAAAAATATCAGGGATGCCTACAAGCGAAAACCAGCGACTTTCGTTCGGGATGTTGCGAAAAAACTCGGTACCTCGTCATACAACGTCATGCATGCCAAAGAAAGACTTGGACTAAAAACATACCAGAAGCAGAAAAAAACCCAAAAGGAACCCAAAACAGGTCGCGTCCGTGAAACCACGGGCCTGCAAACTCTACGTTTCGTTATTGTGTAGAAATTCTGGGTGTATAATAATGGACGATGAAACGTATGTGAAACTAGATTACAAAACGCTTCCCGGACCACAATTCTATACTGTAAGCGAAGACAAAGACATCCCCGAAACGGAAAAGGCAATTTTTACCGAAAAATTCGGTATATGGTTTGGCAGGCAATATGCGAGTGTTGCAAAACATCTAGTCCGTACATCACAACGGAGACGATGAACACTCAGAAATACGTTAAGGAATGTCTCCAGAAGCGATTATTGCCGATGATCAGGCAGCACGAAGGTCAAGTAGTGCGTTGGCCTGATTTGGCGTCATATCATTACGCAAAGGACACTTTAGAATGGTACAAAAGTCAAAATGTATGTTTCGTGCCGAAAGACATGATTCCGCTGAACTGCGCGGAGGCACTGCCAATCGAGACTTTTTGGGCTTTAACCAAAGCAAAGCTTCGAAAATTCATAAAACCAGCGGACGACATCCAAAAATTTAAAAAAGATTGACCAAAAGTGGTCAAAATGGTGGGAAGTACCACTGTGCAAAAGCGAATGGTTCATGTTCGAGGAAAAGTTAGGAGTCTTGGCTATGATTAAATATTTTGATTAAACGAGAGTAAAATATCATATAAAACACAAATACAAATATGATTTGCCAAATAAAATTGTTAAAACTAAAAAAAAAACATAACTTTTTTGTTATTTTGAAAGAGTGCTTCTACTATCTGGAACAGTCTTTAATAAACAATAATGTGTCCTTTGTGTACTGAAACTTATATAATCATCATATTTAAAACATAGCTGGTACTGAAGACAACAAACATCGCATTTCACAAGCGAAAAATATGAAATTCAAACCGATTCTTTGTACCTAAATTTCATAAGGTTATTTCACGAACTTCTTGAGAGTTTTTTTCGTCAGTGTAGATGGTGCTAGAACAAACGAAATTACAGCCGGCTCACTTCCATGATAATCGATTGAAAATTAATGTATTGCGGCGATTCCATCTGTTTAGTCTCCTGAGAATTTATTTGCGTGAAATGTTTCTCGTTGACTCACTGATATGAGAACATACCACATGTGGGTGCTAGTCGAGCGCTGCGACTCTATCTCAGATGCAGGAAAATTTTTGTTTTGCTTTTGTGCGATCTGCGCACGCCTTGAAGATAGGAAGATTTTAGAGATTCATGAATGTGTGCACTGCAAAAAGCTGGAGCGCGATTCAAGTTGAAGGATTCCGATTCGAAACAAGATTTCTTTTTGATTCTCTAGCGTCGGATTATGTTGCACCTAGCTTATTTTTTAGTGCACTCGGTGCACTCTGGACTATGATGAAAGGGCTGTCCATTTGATGTAGGATATATTGTCACCATTTATGTTATAGTTATGTAACAGTTTTGCTCAGTTTCAGCAAATACACTCTGCATTAAAACGTACACTGAGATAAATTCCGTGGTTGTACCTGTAGGCAGATTGCGACGAAAAAACACGGAGAACGGATCAATATTACGAAGCGAAAAACTAAGACGCGTGCTTCACGAGAAAAGGAACAACTTTTTTATTATGTTTTCTTTTAGGTTACAAAGTTTATGTCAACAAGAGAAGATCAAGGTAAATGACAAACAAGGTAGTGATTATTTTTCTTCTCTGCAGTAAAGAATGCGAGGAGCGACACAGTGGTTATTCTTCTTCCACTGTACCAACACTTAAATCATGGTCAAGATGACTATTGCATTGCATAATACCAACAATCAATATGCAACTTGCGATTTGAAATTGGTTCACTGTTGTAGAGCCCCTTGGGCCGAAGTACACCTTGAAGCCAGCACCTGTTTATACATATTTGCGCCTTTGTTTTGATTTGCTGTTTTATTTTGACAGAATATTTGAGAGTGTGTTCGTGTGAGTTCATTATTAGGGGAGTATTATTAAGCTTGGGACCAATGTGCTAGTACTGACTGAGCCAAAAAAAAATCGTCTACTGGTTCATGCTATAACTGCTGCTGCTATAACTGCTCAAAATTTGAAAAATTTCGAGTAATTCATGATTAGGGTCTAAAGGCCAATGTAAACAATCACTTTAAACGCTGACAGTTCTCGAATCACTACTCTTTTACGACATCCAAATACATCATGTAGTAGAGCAAACATGTCTCTACCAGACGCTGATTTCTATTGGCGTGAACTTCTCAGCCACAGGCTGAAAATCTCTCAAATAAAGACAATCAACATATTTGCGAGAATGTTTTGAGATTGGAGAGAAATCGTCGTTAAAAGTCGTTGTTTAGAATTGGTGAATTAATCAAGAAATGTTAAATAAGTATTTTAGCAACACGTTCATCGCCGTGTATTTTAGACATGATCGCATCAAGCCGTTGTTTGAAACTGACGTTTTTTGTTTTTGCTGCGTCTTTTTCGCGAAACAAAACTTTAACTAACAGTGAAATCCTAAAATCTCCGCGTTTGGGAAAGACTTAGTGAATACAATCATATTGTATGTGAAAGTAACCTCGGAATGGACTCTCCAGACATTTTAAAATGGGTTTCTGGATCTGCAGTAGAGCTATCACTTTCTAGCTCTCAGATAAAAGCTGCTTCCAATGGGCATTTGAGGGATTGTTGTAAACAAATTTCTTCCATAATACCTTTGCCGGCCAATGAGTGATAGATTTACACACACACACGCCCACACACACGCACACACACACACACACACACACACACACACACACACGCGTGCGTTCATCTCCATGTATTTTAGATGCTAATGAGTTCATTAAAGTTTGAATTTAAAAAATTGACAAAAATTGCCGATTGTTCATGGGGTTACCTTCACCCGTGCTGTCAAAACTACCCATGCAGCATCAATCATAGTAACCCATGAGTCAGCAGACACAATCTGACAGCTCTATCAGTCAGGCTCTAACCGTGATGGCAAAAACAGAACTCAAAAGCGTTCAGAAGTGTGCGCGTTCAAAGAACAACACCCCGTTGCGACGAAAACAGACATCGTGTGGCACTTTGTGGACGCCGGGTACGCCGTTCCAGCATCTACAACATCAGAGGTCGGTTCAAACGGGAGGGCGGTTCAACCGGTCAAACAGTGAAAAATTACGAAGAATGGCGAACATGAACATACATGTCAGGAAACGGTCGTCGCGTCCACTGGTTTCGGAGCTGCATGTAAAGGGCGATACGGTCAAAATTTGGTCAATATCAACTTGCCGTATTTCTTTCAATTTTGCATTTAAAAAACCTGAACACCCCTCATTTTGAAGGTGTGTGTGTGTAGAATGTTGCTCCTATTTTGATTTTGGAATTCACTCTTCAGTTGTCAAAATGCCGTCCAAGCAAGAAGAGCAGCGTATCAAAATTTTGCTCGCGCATCGCGAAAATCCGAGCTACTCGCACGCAAAGTTGGCAAAATCGCTAAAAGTTGCCAAATCAACCGTTACAAATGTAATTAAAGTGTTTGGGGAACGTTTGTCGACAGCCAGGAAGTCTGGATCGGGGGGAAATCGAAAACCGGAAGCCACTGAGACGACAAAGAGAGTTGCCGGTAGTTTCAAGCGAAACCCTAACCTATCTCTCCGAGATGCCGCAAATAAGCTGGGTGTATCGTCTACAACCGTGCATCGAGCCAAAAAACGAGCCGGACTATCGACTTACAAGAAGGTAGTGACTCCAAATCGCGATGATAAGCAAAATACGACGGCCAAAGCGCGATCCCGGAGGCTGTACACGACGATGCTGACGAAGTTTGACTGCGTGGTAATGGACGACGAAACCTACGTCAAATCCGACTACAAGCAGCTTCCGGGACAGGAGTTTTATACGGCAAAAGGAAGGGGAAAGGTAGCAGATATTTTCAAGCACACGAAACTGTCAAAGTTCGCAAAGAAATATCTGGTTTGGCAAGCCATCTGTACCTGTGGCTTGAAAAGCAGCATTTTCATAGCTTCCGGGACTGTCAACCAAAAAATTTACGTGAAAGAGTGTTTGAATAAACTTCTGCTGCCTTTCCTGAAGAAACACGGTTGTTCCGTACTGTTTTGGCCGGATTTGGCATCTTGCCATTACGGTAAAAAGGCCATGGAGTGGTACGCCGCCAACAACGTGCAGGTGGTTCCCAAGGACAAGAACCCTCCCAATACGCCAGAGCTCCGCCCAATTGAGAAATACTGGGCTATTGTCAAGCGGAACCTAAAGAAGACCAAAAAACTGCTAAGGGCGAGTAGCAGTTCAAGGCAAACTGGCTTTCTGCGGCGAAGAAGGTGGACAAGGTGGCTGTATAAAATCTGATGGCAGGGGTCAAGTGTAAGGCCCGGCAATTCGGATTTGGAAAAGCGGAAGCCTAACTGAATATTTTTCCTGAATTTTATACGAATTGAACTTGAAAAAGAAGTTTAATTTGATTTTTTAAATAAACGATTTCACCGATTTACACGCGTTTTCCCTTGACCAAATTTTGACCGTATCACCCTTTAATGACGCAACGGCAGCGGCTGAATAAGATGGTCAACTCGATTTTCCTAGCGAATCGCGACGTGGCGTTGGTGATGGACGACGAAACCTATCTCACCCTGGATGGCAACGTCTAGCAAGGCACTTCGTATTTTACTTCCCCCACAAAGGAAGTGACCTCCGAGGTGGAGTTCATTTCACTAACCAAGTTCCCCAAGAAGGTGCTGCTGTGGCTGACAATCAGCGGGAAAGGGATGTCAAAGCCGCTCTTCTTTCAAATTTCGTACTATAAAATTCCCCGTTCACGACCAGTCCGGAGTGAACGGGGAAATTTATAGTACGAAATGCCTGCCGGAAGTTGCGTCGTTCATCGAGAAATACCATAAGGGCGAAGACGCGGTGTTCTGGCCAGATCTGGCGTCGACCCACTACTCGCAGCGATCGTTGGAGGAGATAGAGCGGCTGAATATACATGTAGTACTCAAATCGGCGAATCCGCACAACGTCCCCCAGCTGCGTCACATCGAGGAATTTCTGGGCCAACCTGAAGCGTAAGATCTACTCCAACAATTTAGTCGCAAAAACTGATGAGGAATTGATTAATAAAACGAAGAAAGAACTCTAAAACATGCCATTTTTATAATGCAAACGTTACATAGTAATCGAAACTATACGTATTGAGTATTTTTACAGCTTTCCACAGTGTTTGAATAGAAGTGAAGAATAGAAAGACTCACAATTTCCTAACAAATATCAGTTGAAAGTGTTGGTCCTGCGTTTGGGCGATAAGTAATGAACCTTAAGTGATCCGCAAGACCATTTTCAACTATTTGTTTTTCAATTAATGCTGACAAAAACATTTATTAATTTTAAAGTTGTCCACTAGGCTTCGACAGCATTCCCATCGTCATTGATTGCATTAATCTAAACATATAAAGTATGCGTCCTTTATTTCATTTTTATGCAGCGGGCAGTTACGTTGTTCTATGTAACTTATAAAATGGTAGAGGTGCAAACGCCATTCAACTAGTAATACCAATAGTTTCAATAGGAAACTAGTGATTTAGCATTGGTTTATAGCATTTTTTTATGGAAAGCCTTTTTAAGTCCTAACTATGTTAGCTATGGGTGAAAATTGAGCTGCCTTGATGACTGGCATCCATCAATTCAGTTTACTTGACACTAGTAAGGGGCGATGTCAAATCGAGATTTCGAAAAATCGATCACACGCCATTCCATAACTGCCCAAACATTGATGCACCTTAAATCTGTAGTAAACCTTTCATGATTATTTGTTACTCATCATAAATGTGTGGCATGCGTTCATAATTAAACGATTATAAAACTCTTATTTCTAGCCTCTTTTCACAGATAGCATTTCTAATAAAAGTACAGTGCAATCTATTTTAAAACTACACGCTTAGATTTTTTTACAGATATCTGTAAAAATTTACCGAGTTTTCAACAGTTGAACCTTCGGTAATCCGATTTAACGGATTTCAGTGAAATTTAACCGAAATCCGGTAATTTTTTCACAGATAACTGTAAAATTTCACCGAAATCCGTTAACTTGGATTACCGAAGGTTCAACTCTTGAGAACTCGGTAAAATTTTACAGATTTCTGTAAAACAAATCTAACTGTGTAGCTTTAAGTCGATGAATAATGTCTCAACTACTTTAAACTAAGCTTATCATCGTGATGTCAACATGATTTTGTTATTTTTCGCTGACTTTATAATATATTTGGTACAAATATCGGATGAAGGGGCTTAGCTGACATTACATCCTATAACCCTACACAGGGAAAAGGTTTTTCCATGCTACAACACAATCAGCAATAACCCCCGGAAACAAAGCATCATTTTACTCACGGTGACAGCAATTGAGCTTCCCAAATAAACGAACTAGATATAAAAAAAATACTCACGGTGACTCTGGTTTGAGTTCGTTGAAGTACCAATTCATCGCATACAGCACAGTTCGAACGTAGCGCACATAAGCCATCTCCGACGTCGAAGACCTTCCGGTGAACATCAGCACTTTCAATATCGATGGAATCGAAAGCACGGACACAAGACCGCACAACGAAGCTGTTCCAATTGCCACATAGTTATCTTTGAAGAACCGCTGTCCTCTAAAAATGGACCAAGTGGGTAAGTTCAACACAATTGTGTCAAATATGATATCGTTGATAAGCACCGTTTGAACTTCGATTCATCAAACCACGGCGGAAAGTAAATTTGGAACGTTGAGTCGTGGTTACCCACTGGAGTCTGCGCTGCAGTGTTGGTTAAATCCTCTATATAACGTTTAGCATCATTTGCTGAGAAACAAACATTTACACGGTGTTCAATAAGTTCGAATACAAGTTTTCATCATTGCGTAGGTATGCGCCATGTACATATTCTGCATTGGTATTGGTGTCAGCTTAGCTTATTCATACGCGCTACCGAATAGTGCCGGTGTTGACATTCTGTTAGTTGTTGTTCGTTTGTTACGCGCGATGAAAGAGTATCGACTTCGCGTAATAAGCGCTTTTTGAACGGTGAGCGACCCGGCGATATATTCCGGCTGGCTGAAATCGCATGGGGTCAAGCGGAACTTTGTCTACACGACCATCAGGCGATACCGGGAGACGTCCTCGACCATGACCGTGCGAGATCCGGTCGGCCGCGTTCAGCGAGCGACGCCGCGGGTCATCAAGATCGTGAGGAGCGAATTCGGCGCAAAAGAACCGCTCAATCCGGAAAACGGCTGCAGATCTCAACGTTTCCATTGGAACCGCTCACACCATACTCACCTAAGGACCTTGGTTTCAGGCCTTACAAAAACGTAAGGTCCATGGCGTTTCGGAGGCTACCAGCAAAAGCGGTTGGATCGAGCTAAGAGGATCCCTCTCGGCACGCTGGTCAGAGTTTGTTTTTCGGACGAGAAACCGTTCCGTGCTGCAGCAGCCGCACAATGTGCAAAGTGACCGGGTGGGGCGCGCATCGAGGGACAGCATTCCTGAATCCAATATAAACATCCTCGGTTCCAAAGTGCCGCGTCGGTGATGGTTTGGGGGCAGTATGCAAACGTGGTAAGCTACCCTTGGTGTTTATTGAAAAACGTCAAAATCAACGCGGCGTACTACAAAACTGAGGTTTTGGAAAAGGTTGTTGCCCCCAGTCTCCGAAGCCTCTACGGCGATGAGCACTACGTGTTCCAGCAGGACGGTGCACCAGCCATACGGCAAATGTGGTTCAAGCCTGGTGTCGGGACAATTTAACCGACTTTCTGGACAAAACTTTGTGGCCTCCCAGCTCCCCGGACTTGAATCCTCTCGACTTTTTTGTTTGGTCCTATATGATGGCGAAGCTGAACGAATACAAGGTCAGCACTTTGGATCATTTCAAGACGGTAATTCTCAAAATCTGGGACAGAAATGCCCATGCAGTCCGTGCGTGCCGCCTGCGACGCGTTCGAGAAACGTTTGAAGCTCGTTAAGGAGTACAAAGGGGGGTCTGTTCAAGAGAAATGTTGTAAACGTTCCTTGTAAACATAGCTTTCAATAACATAAATCCAAAAAATAAAAAAACATGTTTTCATTTTTATAACAAATTTTGAAAGTGTATCCGAACTTATTGAACACCGTGTATACAATTTGTCTTTTTTATCATTCGTCTATGACAAACCAGTTGCTGTTGAATCCATTACGCTCTTCTTGTATCCACAACTAAGAAAGTACTAATGTGTACTTCGCTTTTGAAAAACGACTATTCAGTGTGAAAACGACTAAGCCTTTAGTCTTAGAGGCTAGAGATAAATACGTGACCAAACTAATATTTTCGAACAACTTCTTTGCAACCTTTCTTTTGATAATTATTTATTCAGAACATCACGTTCATGCCGAAACAAACTGTTTAGTAAAGCATTTATGATGTAGAGTGACGTACAGTACAATAAGACCCATGCCCGATATTCAT
Organism: Aedes japonicus; assembly: GCA_034211315.2. Classification (NCBI taxonomy): domain Eukaryota; kingdom Metazoa; phylum Arthropoda; class Insecta; order Diptera; family Culicidae; genus Aedes; species Aedes japonicus. The sequence continues at coordinate 60,401 of JASCZW010001411.1, read as the reverse complement.
ACTAAATGGTCATGTTTGGGGGCTTGTCTTTCATTATACCGTAAACCAATTGAGCTGAAATTTCGACCGAAATCTACAAATAACATGAATCATCTGTAATCATTCACTACTTCAAAAGTTACCGACAACGCTTACAATACAATAAGACAACCTTTTGATTTTCATAAATAATGCTCAAATTTTAGGTTCTGAATTTTGATTTTCGAAGTCCGAATTATTTTAACATGAGTCATCTTCGGAGGCATCTTTGCTATGGAACATTTTCACCGAAGACTGTTCTATACCTCGGAATCCCCAGAAGCTGTCGTTGTCGAGAACTACGAGCAGGAGCATAAAAGTTAATTTGTTGCAAACGATGTGTGCAGTCCAAGCGGTTACTCAATACATCGAATGCAAAAAACCTCTGCAAGTAAATCCTCCGCTGGTGAAGCGTGTACAGCATGAGTGGGAGCCCATCCTTGAACTTCATGTTCAAGGATACTGCGTACCAAAGAACAGCACAGGATTTTCAGTGCGTGAATATCGAAGGAAACGGCACAGTTTTGACGAATAAAACCAAGGATGGCAAAAGCTTTAGCGGAAGCTATGGAAATATGTTCGTTGAAATTCAGCTTGCTATCCATCGTTACTCCTAAGTCTTTAAAAGAGTTGACTCGTTCAAGTACTTCTGAATGTAGCAAGTACTGAAAAGTTACAGTGTGTCTTTCATTTTTTTCTGTCTTGGTTTACTTCAGCTGGGTAATTTAAAGAGCGGAACTAGTTTGCGTGGAAACCTTACCAATTCAAATTTTTATGTTTCGTTCTTTTCAGGTGGATAGTGATTCAGACATTTCTTTTCGATTCTTTACTTTTCCGTTTCAGTAAACGAAATTTGACATGGGTTTGGGATAGAAAAAGAAATTTCTTTTGAACACGATACCGACCTTACCATCCGGAAGCAAGTTTTGAAATTACATTTGCGAAAGCTTAGACCCCGTCAGATATTCAGTAGCCTTAAGCAGTTCGGAGTGAGTAAGCGTTTTGTTTTTCGTATCTTGAAACGGTTCAAGGAAACTGGAAATGTCCAAATTCAACACAAAGGAGATGCCAGACGAACTGCCATAACGAAGAGAAGGTTAAATGTGTGAGGGAGAGAATAAGACGTAAACCGGGAGTATCTGGCCGTAAATTGATCAAACAATTTCAAATGTCCCCTACTTCAATAAATAGGCTCCTCAGACATGATCTGGAAGGCAGCGTCAAAGGCAAGCCAGGGTCCAAATAAGTAGAAATCTTTTGGTTCGGCACGGTGACTGCGAGATTTTTTTTTCGGATGAAAAGCTCTTCCTTCTTCAAGACAGTCATAATCATCAAAATGATCGTGTGTGTGCCAAAAGTCTTGCCAATATTCCAAGAGATAATCTAACTATAGAACGCTATCAGAATGTGTTGAAAATCATGGTATGGGGTACCGTTTCACGAAAACGAAAACTTCCTCTTCTTTTCATAGAACCTAACGTAAACATCAACACTGAATATTACATAACGGGTGTCCACTAAAAAATGAGAATGATTTCAATACTGTTCCATCAGAACAAAAACGGCCGCATAGAAATGTCACTTTAGATGAATGAATCGTTGCACTCTCCAGAAAATTTTCATACACTCTTATTTCACTCTAACATGTTCAGTCGTGTTCAGCATGCCGTCGAAACAGGAAGAACTGCGCGCGCGCGTTGTACAATTCTTTCAAGCGAACGAAGATCGTGGAAAAAAATACACGGTGGACCATTTTTGTCGTGAAAAGTTCCGGTATCCACCGTATACCGTATCCTGGCATGCATGAGAGTAACCCGGAAGAAAGGTTGCGGCCGTCCAGCGAAAATAATGAATGAGAAAACGCTCCGCTCGCTGCGCAGCATGTTCAACAACAAGGATTCGGTAAGTCAACGGGAAGCAGCCCGAAAGTTCCATTGTTCGAAGTCACTCATCTGCAAGACGCTAAAGAAAGAAGGAATAGTGTGTAGAAAGAAAACCAGATCCCCAGAGTACACAGATGAGCAGATTCAAACCGTGAAATCCCAATGCCGCTGGATGACTCGGAATTACGGCGGAAAATCTTTCGTTCTGGACGACGAAAGCTACTTTCCTCTTTCGAAGTCTCAGATACCGGGAAACGACCGATTCTACACTAAGGACAAATCTACTACTCCTCCAAAAGTAATGTATAAGTTCAAGCACAAATTTGAATCGAAGGTTATGTTATACATCGTAATATCCGATAAGGGTATTTCGAAGCCGTGGTTCAAACCAAGCGGTTTGGCCATCAACCAGGAGGTGTACCAAAGAGAGTGTTTGCAGAAAATACTCATCCCATTTCTTAAACAACATCACTCGGATGGCAAATACGTGTTTTGGCCGGACAAGGCATCATCGCACTACGCAAAAAAACGCTAACGTTTTTGGAGAGCCAAAATATACCATATGTCCCACAAGACCGGAATCCGACAAATTTGCCACAGTGCCGTCCTATCGAGGATTTCTTCGGTCTTTTGAGCTCCATGGTATACAAGGATAATTGGAAGGCCAAGAACACCAAGCAACTTACCAACAGGATCAAAAGCTGCATCCGAAAAATCGATGTGGCTGCCGTCCAACGGTCATGTTCCAGCATAACGACTAAGCTGCGCCGCACGGCGGACCACGGACCATATGACAATATTCACTAAACTTAGTTTGAAGATTTAAGTTGACCCTTTTAATAAAATAAATCAGTTTGAACAAAACTTCACTGGTATTTTTTTCCTGACCCATTCTTTTCGTTCTCATTATTTAGTAGACACCCGTTAGAGCAAGTTTTGAAGATCCATCTGCTTCCTCATGCTTGAAGACACAAGCGTGGTGCGCGGAAAATTTGCAGGATTTCATCACAAGCGAAGAATGGTCTGCATCTTCACCGGATCTCAACCCTCTTGACTACTTTGTTTGAAGTTATATGCTTCAACATATCGGCTCTACGAAAAGGCCCACTTTAGATCGATTCAAGAAACATTTTATTGATATTTGGGACCAAATTCCTCAAGAAATCGTGCGTACCAGATGCGATGGGTTTTCAAAGCGTTTGCGCAAAGTTATCAAGGAAAAGGGCGAGAGATTCGAATTGAATTAATATGGTTTATTTCTATAACATTTATCTTTCAAATGAAAAATAAATGCTATGATTTGGTAGATTTGTTTCGCTGTAATCCCATTTTGTTTTATTGACTCCTATTGTGAGACACCCTGTATGTGTGAACGGCTTCTATTGAAACTTATGATGTTGCTGCAAACAGCCATGCTCCGAATGGTTCTGAAAACTTTCAGATCGTCGACGTACATGAGTCGGTGTGATTGTAAACGGTGGCATAAATCGTTAACTAATACTAAAAATGAGAAGCAAAATTAGTATTTTCCAGTCGAGTTATTAGTACGAGACACTGAAGAAGTCAGCACTTCTTCTTCTTTTAGCATTTCCAGCTTATTGCTTTCACAATTAGCTTATTGCTTGCTCTCAACATAGTGTTCTAGATGCACTTCCACAGTTATTAATTGAGAGCTTTCGATGCCAGGTACCATTTTTACATTAGTATGATTGTGTGGCAAGTACAATCATACGCTATGCCCAGGGAGTCGAAAAATTTTCCTTAACGAAAAATTCCTAGACCAGACCGGGAATCGAACTCAGCCACCTCCAGCATAGTGTTGCTTTGTAGCCGCGCCTTCACTGACTGAGCCAAGGGAGGAGCCAAGAGAGGACCTAAGAAGTCAGCACATTGTATACGAAATACGCGTATCTGTCAAAATAAGCAAAGGTAGTTGGAATTAAATGGTAAATACTATTTTTTCTTCTCATTTCTAGTTACAGGTATTCCAATAAACTGCTCAAACTCTCTAGGATTCGATGTAAATACTCTCAACCTGGCATCGCTCTTCAAGACCACTGTTGAAAATACTGACGTATAACATGAGGTTAGTGATGGTTGATCGATTTTTTACAAAACCGTGTTGAAATTCGGATACTACAGACTGAGACAACAACGCGTTTTTTGGAAGCAAAATTTTGCTCGTGTTTTTAATTTGTTACTGAGTGTATACATTTTGTCGTGAATAATCGATTCAAAAATCTTTGAGATACAGAACTCGGATACAGAAATCGGACGATTATTTTCCATGCAGTGTTTATGTATGTATAGGCGTTACCTCAGCTAGTGTCCATGCATCAGGAAAAATTCCTTCTGGCAAAGAAAGGTTGAATAAATAGCTAACAGGTTCTGCAAGTACATTGGCACATCGTTTGACAAACGCAGAACCTAGGTAGGCCTTGAAAAATTGGCAGGCTGTCCACCAGATTCTAGGAAACCGGTTAGGAAACCCGAAGTATAAATGCTTTGGCAAAAGGCAATAAATAGCTTTACAGATTCAGTAGTATTGTGAGAAGTAGCACCACCAAACGAGATTTCTGCGGGTATAGAATTGCACGCTCCCCCATTTTTAATGAAGTTCCAAAAAGATGACGTATTGACCTTCATATCATCCTGAATTCGAAATACATACTCACGGAAATAAGAAGCTATATCAGCGTTGTATTCAGTCTTTTACTTTGGAGAAGAATCCGGTTCGATGAAATTCTATACCGAAAATATCGACGACGATCTTTCCGAAGAATATACCGGCGATGTATTAAATCAGCATTCCACCATACTTGTCTTTAAGACCAGCGAATAAAAGCTCTGCGTAGGGGAGTATGTTGGCTTATAGAATCAAAAACCTCGTTGTCAAAAAAAAACAGAGACTGCTAGATTAACTTGGCTCCGTTGAAAAAATGTTCCTAGTTTTTCGAGCTTAATTCGCCACAAACAGCATTGTAATCGTCTCGTCTAATACGGTCTGATGTACTGAAGGACCGCTGCAGGTGATGTGTTGAAATGGATCTGAGGTGAGTACGTTTAGAGGTAATCATACTGTACGATACTGGACCGTCATTTCCCAGAAGGATACAACCCTGCTTTGCTGTGGTATCTACTACAGATGACCTTAACGCTTTGATAGGAAGGAAGCAGCGACGACAACGAACTGCGGTTATTGTTCTCCATGGTAGTCACCCAGAATCCAACACAATAAGCCGAGCTACAGCAACGTGAGGATCAAGCGAGAGCAGAGAACTGGTCTAAACCTTCGCATCACTACATCTCATGAGAGCCGATGAGAGTCTCTACACACTCGCAGCTGACCACAGGGCAACGATGACTCGATGATGAACAGCTGTTAGTCAGTTCCAACCGAATCGCCGACGGTATATCACCGAACCCAAAACCCCATTCAATTGTGTAGTGTTATATTTGTATGTAAAATAAATGTAGTTAATGTGTTGTGTAATGTAACCCTGCGTGTTGATAAGTGCGAAGTAACCCACTCCATCAGTTCGCTGACAAGCACAAAACATCCACAAATTGGATGTTTTCCCCACTTCGCCTTCCCCGCAATCAACAGCAGCAAACGGTCCCATCAGTGTTGGAGTTGGAAATCGAATATTCCACTGATCGAAGGAAGGTAAGGTCCGACTATCCAGCACATATCATAGACTAACTCTAAGACCAGTAGGTCCCATACAAAAACGATTTTTTTCTTGGCTCAGTCAGTACTAGCACATCGGTCCCACGCTCGGTCCCAAGCTCAATAATGCGCCCCTAATAATGAACTCACACGAACACACTCTCAAATATTCTGTCAAAATAACACAGCAAATCAAAACAAAGGCGCAAATATGTATAGCAAGGTGCTGGCTTCAAGGTGTAATTCGGACCAAGGGGTTGTACAACAGTGAACCAATTTCAAATCGCTAGTTGCATATTGATTGTTGATCATACCATCTACCAGAACTGTAGAGCAATAGTGATGGGTGAAATGCAGCAGCGCGTGATCTGGTGGTGGCCAATCAACGGAAGAATGTCCAGGTTTAGGGTCAAGGATCGGTTCTTCAACATCAGCATTATCAACGTGCATATCCCGCACTCAGGAAGTTGTGATGATAATAAGGATGCTTTTTACACGCAGCTGAAACGTGAATACGACCGTTGCCCAAGCCATGACATCAAGATCATAGGAGACTTGAATGCTCAAGTCAGCCAGCAGGAGGACTTTAGACCGACTATTGGAGGGTTCAGCGCTCACCAACGGACAAACGACATAAGACCTATTTAATTCGCCGCCTCCAAGACATTTGTAGCACCTACTTCAGCACAGCCTCCTGTATAAGTACACCTGGAGATCACTGCAGCAGACACTGGCACTTCTCTGACATAATCGACGTCAGAACTTACCGTGGCATCCGAAGCTCAACACATCTCGCAAAGGCTTTGTTACACGAGTCTAAATGGGACAACGATGGTGGCATTCTGACGGATTGACGTGATGCGAATGATAGATGGAGGCAGCACTGCTACAAACACTTGAATGATGCAGAAGACACCAGCGCAGAAGACCAAGATGACGGACGATGGGAACGAACCAGCTCTCACGTTGGAAAAAGTTAAGGATGCTATCCAACAGCTCAAGAATAACAAGTCGGCTGGCAACGATGGTTTCGAAGCAGACATCATCTAGATGGGCCCGGAGAAGCAATCCATCTGCATCGTCTGATAGTCCGAATCTGCAGAATTGAATAGCTACCGAAGCAGTGGAAGCAATGGATTTTATGCCCCATCTGCTAGAAGGGCGACAAGTTGGAGTATGAAAATTATCGATTGAACACAATCCTAAAGGCGCCTATTAAGTGCACCAATAGTAAATGAGTTCTTTGGAAGTTATTAGGGTAGTTTCACAGATGGGCACTTGACAACGTACCAGATCTTCATTGTGTGACAAATCCTTCAAGAATGCCATGAATACCTGATCCCGACTTGAATAGCAGGTCGCGTTTATCGATTCCAAGGCAGCGTTTATTGAATATAGTCCCCTTTTAGCTCGATACACTTATTCCAGCGATTTTCCAACTTCATGATCCCATTCAAAAAGTAATCTTCCTTAAGGTCTGCAAAATCTTTTGAGGTTTGGGAAGGGATAATAGGGTATGTGGATTATAACATTGTTCGATAGTAAATATAATAATATACCGGCAGTTAATTTTTTTTTAAATTCTGACAAGTGTAACTATTGAAAAAAACAATTTTGAAATATTATGAAAAAAATACAAGACAACGCTATCCGATTTCACCATGAAACACGCTACAAAAAACAGACTACCTAAACCAACGAACCAACCATTGATTTCTAGCATACATAAGTTGACATTTATGTCATAATGGGAGCCGTTTTTAAGTGCCGGGAGCCCCTGTTACTGAAAATAAATGTCACTTTGTGAAACTGCATGCCGGTTTGTGAAAATAAAAATGATTAGATTTTTCTTGTTTAAAAATCGAGAAAAAATAGTTGAGATTCATAAAAAATATGTTCGTGCTAGGAAGAACACCCATCATCAATACAGATGGAAAAAACATGTTTTTAAAAAAAAATTAAAACCCCCTATTGTCCCAGGGAATCGGGTGAATACGGTGGATGTGGAGGCGTAAGTACTTCATTTTAGCAGAGGTTGTGAGACTCTTTTGCGCCGGCGCATTGTCTTGCAAAAACCAAAATTGTTTTTCTTTTTATATGAGGCCGTTCTGCAGCGATTCCAGCCTACGCTGTTGATTGTTTTTTTGTTTTCTAGGTAGTTCACGAAGAGTATGTCATGACAATCCCAGAAAACCGACGTCAAAATCTTTCCGATCCATTGAGCCTCCCTAGGGCGCCCTAGAATAGTGTTGTGCACATTGTGCACATTGGCAAATGCGCATGTGAGTTGTGCTCGGTTTGACGTTTGGGTGTAAACAATGCGATGGTGCTGACAGACTCCCGAATAAAAATGTTTATTCAGGTAGTCTATAGTACACCGATAAAAAAAGCAATGATAATATCTATGTGTCCCATCTAGGATATTTGGCAATCTAATCAACAAATGATATCTATTTGTAACCACACATACTTCCTATGTAAACACATAACCACTATGTGTTGCAACACATACTTTTCATTTGTCATATAAACTTCATTTGTCATTCTCAGATGGTTCTGTTTATGTGTGAACATATCAGTTTTAAGTGGAATTTTCTATGGATTTTTGCTAATAAATATGTGTGGAATATTTCCCGTGTATATTATGTTCAAATGGCAGCATTAGAAAACTGTGCCCATATTTTCTGGGACAGTCTATAATAAAATGTAAGTTTATAGGAATATAAGTTTATAGGTGTTTGTTGGTTTTAAGCTACTTGTTGTGTTTTACATTTATTTTCCTAACAAACAACCGTTGTCACATTGTACATGCTCTAAATATCGAGATGTGCATCTTTATTATCGCGAGGTGACGTAGCTAAAAATCGACAAAAGTGAGCACATCCCAATGAACCGCATTGATAAAATTTTGTGCACCACAATATCAAATAACATATTTTTTTTTTAAACCATACAATCGTAAAGTGTAAACTGATTTCAAACTATATTTTTAGAATAACTAAGCCCCATTCGACGGCAATAAAATTCCAATTAACCATGCCATTGAGCGTAGAATGATTCTTATCAGCTTACTATGCGAGTCATTCACAGCTTCATGCTCCTCGTCAATCATAAACAAAAAACATCGTAGAAGTGCATGGATGCATTAGAGTGTCGGTCTTTTGCACGCTAGGAACAAAGATTTGACGTTTTCGTCAATATTTATACAGGCACTCTAGGACTCATGTAGTTGATCAGTACTGCACTATCTCTCAACCAGTCACGATGTCTTCGAACTATTTGGAAAATCTACTCACCCAGGGGGAAAAGAAATCGCTCATCGAAGACCTGGCCGATGTCAGACTGCCCGATTGGTACAACGAGCAAAAATTCAAACGGTTTGTCCTCGTATTTCGCCTCAGACAGAGATTTAACGAAGTATCTATTCCTATTGTTACCTTACAGTGCCCAACGCTACTTCAAACGAAACTTCGCCGCCATTTACTATGCAACCATTTGTGGACTGTTGACCGTGCTGGCGATTCCGTCGATCCTGAGTGCTCTTGTTTTCACCACCGGGAAGCCATCATTCCGTGTTGCTGCCAGGCGATACATGGCTGCTCTGAAACATACAGTCAACTGGTATAGTGATGATCCAAGGAAGCCGGGAAATGGGTGAGTAATGTTATAATTTAAGTGCAAGCTTGACTGAAAATTAATCAATATTATACGCTCTGCTGCAGTTCCTTCCAATCGCTGATACACGTGCGTCGAGTTCATTCTACTATTTTGAGGCGTGCGGAGGCTACGAACTATGGAATCATTATCTCCCAAAGGGATATGGCAGTAACGCAATTTGCATTTGTAGGGTAATGCTCGGTTGATTAGAACTGAAAGGCTTTAGGTCTATTGTGTAAATATCATGAATCTGCAGGTATGTGATACTGGCTCCAACGATGGTGGGTGCTCAAAACATTCCAGAAGATCTGGATGCACTGTGCCACTTTTGGAGGGTTTTCGGATATCTGCTTGGAATGGAAGATCAGTATAAGCATGATCCGGTTAGCACCTACTGTATCCGCACTAACTGCATTAATTTCAGATTTAACCTTTGTGCTGAAACATCAGAGGAAACCCGAGTACGTATGGACCAAATTCTGCAGAAGTTCATTAAACCTGCATTCGCGGAACGATCGGCTAAGTACGAGGAAGCATGTCGTCTTCTGCTTGGCGGTTTGTGGTGTTTCAATTTACTTCTAGATTACGATGCCTTGAAGTATTGTGCAGGGCGAGTCGCCGGTTCACCCGGGTTTGATCAATATTGGATGGACGAGAGCAAAGAGCAGCATCTACCGAAGCAGTATCAACAGCTGGGATGGAAAAGTCGATTTCTGTTGTTTGTTATTCTCAGCATTCATGAAGTTTTGATGAAACTAAACTGGTTTAGACAGTACTTCAATGGACTTCTGTTGACATATGGAAGAATGCTAATGCGAATAAAGTTATAACCACTTGTAGGAATCTCATACAGGAGTGTAACGTTTTCGCGCATTGCTCGATCGTCGCGGACTTTGCAAGGGGTTAAATATATTTGGGATATGCGATGACCGGGGACAATCGACAATTTTCTTTTGTCTTCTATTCAGTTTTTTGGCTTTTATTAAAGTGACTTTCATCCTTCCGGGCTGGTTCGTCAGCAAAGCTAAATCACTAAGTTATCTGAGCTGATTCTGATTTCCACTCATCAAATAGTTACGAGTTAAGATATAAGAGATAATGGATAATTTTATCGGAATCTTCATTCTCTATCTGCCATAACTAAACATTCGCCCACTATTTTTACTGTGGTGAATACCCATTTGGCCCTCTCTTCCCCAATCTGATGTATCTCTTCAGTGGTGAGTTCCTCGTTTACTTATTAGCTTTTTACTCCTATGGAGAATCCCAGAGTCGATAAAGAAGAGTCGCGCAAACAGGCTTCTTTGTTTGGTTGTTCTTCTTCGTGTTTATCAACAACCGATTCCGGCAGCTCTAACTTTGCATGACTCCATCAGTTTTCATGTGTTCACTCTGGTAATCGTTCGTTTTTATTTACATTTATCGTACGAGTGCTGAGATTCTGAGCGTTCTGAGCAGCAAAGTGGAAAAGTTTGTTCCGTGTTTCCTGTTACATGCGTAGAAGTGGGAAAAATGAAGTGTGCAGCTGTTTTCTGTAAAAATAAGCAAGACAAAAAACACCGAATCAAAAATTTGAGCTTTTTCCGGTTCCCGAGCGACCGGGAGCTGAGAGACAAATGGATTTCATTTTGCCGCTTGCCGTTGGATTCGGAATTGTCCGAAAATAGTCTAATTTGCAGTGTAAGAGTTAGACATCACGTTTCAGCACGCGCACCAAAGTTGTCGCTCTCTGTGTTATGTTTAGGAGACAGAAGAAGAACCAGGAGACTTTGAGAATGTAATAACAAGTTAACCCTAAATGAACTCAATTGATTTTTGTTGAACTCTGTCGTTCAAATGTAACAAAACTGTGTACCGCTTACTCTTTTCATTTGTTGTTTCTTTTTACTTTAATTTTTGAGTAGCTCTTACTCAAGTTACTACTAGGAAATAAAATACCTAATTAAAGCCTGTTCACATTTTTCTGATTCGTTTAGTGGGGAATAAATCCGAAAAAATAGATCCTACAACCTTGGATTAATCATTTTTATTATAGCATTCGAAAACCCCAAAACAGAAAAAAAAAAACAATTTTCGGTACCAATAAACGATTGCAAATAGTTAATTATTAACGTTTTTCGCTTGTCACCAACAGTACCGAAATTTAAGTAATCCGTGTTTACCGATAATTTCAGTATGTGCACTTTTGTGCGGTTATCGGTATTTTTTACCGAATTTTCGGTATTCTGGTCTTAGCGTGTATGTGTGTACAACATTGCCAAAATTGCAAATGTCGAAAACATTACGGCTTCGACACACGAAAGATATTTTTCGCAATCAAACACCCCAAAACCAAGCCCCCAGCACTCCCAAAGACATGTCAACTCTCTTTCCAGTTTTTTTGATGGCCCTGAAAAGGTCCATTTTGGGTTCAAGGAAACAGTTACTGCCACCACCTCATTTCGTCATAACACTGGTTTACTTGGCCACGGCTTCGGTTCGCTCGGAAACCTCGTGTTTGGCCAGGTCTCCCGGCTGCATGATCGAACGGCGGTATGAACTTCCAGAGACGTCAGGGTCATCCGCAAATTGATTTGAGTCAGTCGGGAAACTATTCTTTCAATCCACTCGGAAATGTCATTGACGAAGCTGTTCATAATGCTTGCCGCTTTGAAGGAAACGAAAGAATCGGGTTAAAATGCTTCAGCACCCGGTAGATGTGGTGCTATTCGTTTTCTTCTTCCGAACCTTGCTTCTGGAACTGTTTGCCTTCCGAAATGGTGGAGCGAGAATGCACAATAAGAGCACATCCTGATATTATCGACCACCTGGAGATCTTTATCCATATTGCGTTGTAGATGATTGTGGTCTGTTTGGGAATTCAAAGTCTATTATTGTCGATAGACTTCGATAGGTCCAAATGGTGCTAATTGAACGATAGACCAGCATTGGGAAGTAAATATTGAAGAAGATTCCATTGTTAACTCTTTAGATAGCATATGGTGGCCCTGAAAAGGACCGTTTGGTTTTTATAATGATACGGCCCCGGTTGTATTTTCTACAATGGTTAATGGTAGCATATAACTATGGAACCACAAACTTGCAGCCATATGCTGCGGCGACATTTCACAAAATCATTTGATTCCTATCCTATCGTACTACACGCTGAACAAAGTGTTCCAGTTGACTGAATGTAAGTGTAAGAAGCATTGCAAGCATTGTAAGAAAACGACACTACTTGCTAAAAGGTTATCATTACGACTAAATACATAAATAAAAAAACAGTAATTGCGATCTATTATGTTTGTGCCTATTGGACGAAATGGGCAGAACCATCGACCATGCACAGGCTACCCAGCAGACACAATCTCGACGGAACAAGCGGGGGAATCATCCGAGAGACTTTTCGGACGCGTGCCTTTAAAAAAATGGCGAAACGAGCTAATGAACTTTATAACTTGTATTTGCGAACGTTAGCTTGGGAATGAAATGACAAATGTATTAAAGGGTGTATTCGATAAAAATGGCACACAGAAAATCTTCTGTAACTTTTGAATCGTATGAGTAAAAAACCTAGAAATTTGAGTAGATCTTATCCATAGTGTATTATTTACATCTGTCAAGTTTCATAGTTATACATTCAGTAGTTCCAGCCATGTCGTCGAAACAAGAAATTGTCCGTGAGAAAATTTTGTGCACTCACAATCAAAATCCAGGGGCGTCCCACCGGTGGATTGCTAAAAGGCTTGGAATTGCAAATACAACTGTGTCTCGTGTAATAAGAACCTTCAAGGAGCGTCTGAGTGTCCAAAGGAAGGAAGGGAGTGGTCGTAAAAGTGGTCCAATGGACAGTAAAATGGCCAGGAAAGTCGTACAACAATTCAAGAACCGTCCAAAGATGTCAATTCGAGATGTCGCTAAGTCTAAGGTGTCAGTCGGGTTTGTGCAGAAAACCATGAAGCGTGCTGGGTTACATGTTTACAAAGTGCAAAAAGCCCCAAACCAGAATGAAAAACAAAACATCACTGCGAAAACCCGCGCCCGGAAACTTTACACGAAGCTGCTCATTTCGTTGCCAAGTCGAAGTTCGATGTTCCGGAGGATGTTCGAAAGAAGAAACTATCGAAATTTGCAAAGAAGTTTCTAATCTGGCAGGCGATTTGCGGATGTGGTGAAACAAGTGCTCCCTTCATCACTTCCGGAACAATAAACGGTGCAATTCACACGGAAGCGTGCCTTAAGAAGCGGCTCTTGCCATTCATTAAGAAGCACAAAGGATCAACTCTGTTTTGGCCTGATCTAGCATCCTGCCACTACGCTCGAAACGTATTGGAGTGGTACCGAGCCAACGGAGTCAATTTTGTGCCAAAGGATATGAACCCACCAAATTCACCGTAACTTCGTCCAATTGAAAAACTCTGGGCAATTATGAAAACGGAACTTCGCAAACATCCCAAAACTATAAAAACAGAGCTAGAATTGAAGAAAATTTGGATAAAAACAACAAAAACACTGGGAAAATCGGTTGTACAAAATTTGATGGGTGGAGTGAAAAGGAAGGTGCGGGCATTCGGGATGGGAGACGAAATTGAATAAAACAAATGTTGTAAATCAAAACTCATTAGTAGTTCTTCATTCCCCAACTTTCAAGAAAATCCGATAATCAGTTTAATTTTGATGAGTATATATGTGTGTGCCATTTTTATCGAATACACCCTTTATATTCAAAGGTATGCACTTTTTCTCTTTTCGCCTCTCGCCGCACCACAGGTATGTGAAAAGATAGCGCACTTCCACACTCCTCCTCGATGTCTTTAGCGGCTACTGGACTCGGTCAATTCCATCATCGTCGAGAACTGCTTCTGCTTCAAACAACCCAGTGGTTTGGTAAGAATATCAGCAATCATTGATTCTAACGGACAGTACTGAACAACTACCACACCTTTATCCGACATGTCTTTAGCAAAAAACATACGTGTATTGATGTGTTTCGAACGTCTAGAAGAGCGATCGACCGAGACAAAGTTGATACAGCTGATATTGTCTTCGAAAACAGTGGTCTGACCATTCTGCTTTTCCTCGAAGTCTTCGAGCAGCTTACGAAGCCACAATAGCTCCCTGCAAGCCTCTGACAAGGCAACGTATTCCGCTTCATACTCGAGAGTGATACGTTGGTTTGTTTGCGGCTGGCCCAACAGATAGTTGCTTGCCCGAATTGGAATAAATATCCAGTGTTCGATTTGCGGTCATCCGTGTCGCCGCTCCAGTCTGCATCGCTATAACCGACTAACTGTGGTAGTTCACTGCTGATACACGCTAGCTTGAGCTTATAGTCACTGGTTTTAACGAGATATCTCACCACCCTTTTCAGCTCCACCCAATCCGCTTCCGAAGGTGCACTCACCCTACGACCAAGAATCGACACACTTGCCGACACATCAGGTCGCGTATTAACAGCTACGTAGAGTAACGCTCCGACTAAACACTGGTATTGTTTGTTATCAAGTAACGCCTTGCTTTCTTCACGGCTCCGGAAGTATCCTGTATCGAGAGGAATCCTTAGAGCGTTCGAGGTGGAACCGACTAGCAATCTTCATTATGTATCCTTGCTGGTTCAACGAATAGTAACCTTCACTATCTTTGCAGACTTGAATCCCCAGGAAGTAACTGACTTCTCCAAGGAATGACAGCTTTAGCTTCTTCTTCAACGCGTACTCCAGTTTATCGATTTCTTCTTCAGACATACATGCAACGATGATATCGTCCACATAAATCAAAAGATAAATCAGTCCTCCGAGAGCCCGTTTAGTAAACAAGCATGGATCCGCTGTTGCTTGCTTGAACCCAATCGCCTTTAGTATATCACGAATAGTTTCGTTTCACACTCGCGCTCCTTGTTTCAGCCCGTAGAGGCTGCAGTGAAGTCTACATTCTAGATTCTCCTGACCTGGCTTCTCGAAACCCTTGGGTTATCGCAAATACAACTCCTCCTTCAGCTGCCCGTGCAAGTATGCACTCTTCACATCCAAGTGGCGTTTTTGATCGGCAATAGTCAACAGGATCCTTAGCGTTGTTTGAGTAGCCACCGGTGCGAAAACAGAGTCATAATCGACGCCGTACTGTTGCGAGAAGCCCTGCGCAACCAAGCGGGCCTTGTACTTGATGACGTTACCAGCGCTGTCCTCCTTCTTCTCATAGACCCACTTACTGCCGATTGCTTTTCGGCCAACTGGCAATTCGACCAACGTCCACGTATGATTGTGTATCAGTGAGTCATACTCCTCCTGCATCGCCGCTTCCCACAAATCCTTCTCCGAGCTTTGAACTGCTTCTTCGTATCTTCCCGGATCATCTTCCACAACCATTGCCACGTCTACAACGTAATCTTGAAGTCTCTTCGGCAGAACGCCTCTGATTGAACGCTTTTGTCTACCAGACGCTGATGGTACAGCGCGGCCGTCGTCCAATTCTTGGTCATCCCAGCCGTAGAACTCTTCATCGGAATCGTGATCAGATCCCCCTTGATGTGAATGGTCTTCCTGAAGTGAATCCTCTTCCTGCGACTGCTTCTTTTGAGTACCGCTTCGTCTTGAACTGCACCTTCGTCGCCTAGCGCTTCTGGCCACTCGTAATCGTCCCCGGTTTCGTCCGAGGTAATCGCTTCCGGTTCCGTCATGTGAGAACCGTTCCACATACGGTGTCTCGAACGGTGTCTTATCAACGACACGAGAAGGGAGGCGATTTTGGATGTAGGCGGCAGTCATAATCGCCTCACCCCAATATTTCTTATGGAGGTTTGCATCAAGCAACATACAAGTTGCCATCTCCTGTAACGTACAGTTTTTGCGTTCAGCCACACCGTTCTGCTGCGGGCTGTATGCAGCGGTGTACTGCGCTTGAATCCCCTCCTCCTCAAAGAATGTCTGCAACTCGTTTTTGACGTATTCGCCTCCTCCATCCGACCTAATCACGCATGGTGTCCTTCCGAAACGCGTTTTGACGTGAGCAACGTACCGTTTTATGCAACCAGCTACATCTGACTTCTGCCGCGACAAACATACAACGGTATAGCGGCTAAAGTCATCGATGAGCGTCATCAGGTACCGACAACCCCCCGGGGTCTCATTCGCCATGGGTCCACATACGTCGGTATGCACCAGGTCGAGTATTCTGGCGGCTCTACTATCAGAGGCTGTTGGGGATGAAGTACGTGGAAGCTTACCTTTGAGACAGTCCTCACAAACCTGCCGTAATCCGCAATCCTGCATCTTGAATCCTACTCCGAGATTTCCTGCCTTCAGCTGTTGCAGGAACGCAGGATCACGGTGGCCAAACCGTCGATGCCAAATGTGCTGGCAGTTTGGCAGATGCTGCAACTCCCCACTCAGCTTCGCGTATTCCACGGTCTTCAACACAAACAAGTTCCCGTTAAGCTCTCCCAACGCAGCTGTTTTAACGGCTTCGCTCACTATAGAACATGCTGACCCAACAAAGTTCACTACAAAACCTTTCTTCGTCAGCTTTCGAACCGATATCAATCCACTGTCTAGCGCCGGTATGAAGAGCACTTTCGTCAACATCACTTCAAGCACACTGAACCACGCTCCTTTCGCCGCTGATACTCGTCTAGCAACTTTTGCTTTACGAGCGGAATTGTCATATCTGCTTCCGGTCGGCTCTCCAACGCCGTCACCAGACCGCTGTATGACTCCGGTAGACTCCGAAGTATCATTGCAATTTGCAACGATTCTTCGAGCGCTTGGCCCGCGCATGCCAGACGAATGAAAAACTCCTCCAAGTCGTACAAATGCTTCTCCAAATCTTCACCATCAACGTAATTGGAGCTACAAATTTTCTTAAGTAAAGACACACGCGACGTTACGGTTGTTTTTTCATGATACTGCTTCAAAAGGTTCCACACGTCTTTGGACGAACCCGCGTCTTTAAACAAGTTGAGTTGGTTGTCTTCCAGATACAAAACAATCACCGCATGACACTTCATATCGTCTTTCGTCCAAGCACTGGTTACCGGTTCCGGTTTTGCATCGGCAACAACGTACCACCGATCTTCTCTCTTCAGCAGCATCTCCATTCGAGTTTTCCAAATTGAATAATTTTGATTATTCAATCTGGGAAATAGGAATTTCTCACTCATGGTCCTGTTCCTATTCACTTATGTATGTGTACCGAATGGTTTCTATCCACAAACTAGCGTGCCGAGCTGCACGATGCTGAAGATGAACACTGTTCGCTTCTGTCAAACTAATACACTGGTAGCCGTCTAAGCACTATTCGAGGCACCGCAGCAATCAGCCACCGAGGACAATCGGCTCCTATCGAAATTTAACTCGAGCCACACACATGGAAACACTTCCCACTCGAGGCACCGTTGCTGCTACGCAGCAATCAGCCACCGAAGACAAAATGGCTCCTCTTGAAAATTTTACTCGAACCAAACGGCTACAAAACAGTTGTCTCGACTTTCACCATCGATCTGGGCCCATAACCTATTGGACGAAATGGGCAGAACCATCGACCATGCACAGGCTACCTAGCAGACACAATCTCGACGGAACAAGCGGGGGAATCAACCGAGAGGCTTTTCGGACGCGTGTCTTTAAAAAAATGGTGAAACGAGCTAATACACTTTATAACTTGTATTTGCGAACGATAGCTTGGGAATGAAATGACAAATGTATTATATTCAAAGGTATGCACTTTTTCTCTTTTCGCCTCTCGTCGCACCACAGATATGTGAAAAGATATGTATGTATATTTCATACCCATTTCGAAAATAGAAACATTTTGAAAAATGGGTATTTCATATAGACACTCTAGTAATAGACCGGACAACGTGAGTCTGGCACAGTTGATGTATCCAAAACAACTGTCAAATCGCTTGGGAAATGCGAGGAAATGTTCGTTTTGGATACAACATGGCGGCACGTTGTCCGGTCTATTACTAGAGTGTCTATAGTATTTCATACTCATTTCCCAAATAACAATGGGTAAAACATACCCGATTACCGGACGTACAGGCTCTTTACCCATTAATGGGTAAAATAGATTTACCCATTAAAGGAGTTAACCCACTTAAGTTCGGAATAGGTGATATTTTACCCATTAATGGGTACTGGCCGGTTAAGAGCGGAGAAGTCAGTCCTCATCACACTTTTGTTAGTTTTGCTACTCACCACCGGAGGTTAAACGCGCGCTTTGCTTCTATATAAAGCGCCTTTAGTCATGCAACCAGTAATGTATTTTTGCCGCAACGTCTTTCCAGCTCCTACACCCGTTGGTAGCATATGGCACAGTTCAGTTTACCCATAATCTCAAAAAGTGCAGCTACCCATGTGTGGGTAAAGTTGATTTTAATCATGATTGGGTAAATTTATATGGGAAAAATACTCAAATATGGGTTATATACTTTTCGCGATTATGGGTATTCTTCACCCATATATGAATAAACTGAACTACAGTAAGGTTGCCATAAGCTCAAATGTGACCCAAATATCCTCGCATTTAGTATCGTAATCACGTAACTACAGTGATCGATTTATGTTCACGAATTTCCTTTCCCGCTAAGAATGGCTGGAAGAATACTTTGCGAAGCTTTTATTGTTTATCCTGAATGACACAATCATCCCTTACCATACTGCATTGTAAAATGTGCAATCAATCAATTACATTCAAATGATACTGAGTCCGGAAAGTGTAACTGTTTATTAGGCTAAATTAATACGCGTTCAGTTGGCCAACACCCTCCTGGTTTGTGTAACAGTTTGCAGAATGTTCTCTAAATTGTATGTCAACAGTCATTTTTGTGTGTCCCGTTCGACAAGGATTTTCCGTAGAAACCGAAATAGATGGGTCTATTCTGCAAGTTGCTCTTCCTTGACCAGTCGACAATTCAGCGCCAAAATTAGATTAGGGCGAATCTGCTTTTGTAAACAATGGCTTTCGAAGTAATTTTCTCTTGAACAAAACGTTACAAATACAAATTAAGCACTCATTGAGGAAGGACAGCTTTATCTCTAACCGCTGATATATTCAATTTGAAGGAATTGTATTCAACTTCCGATAAATTAGCAGACAAAGTGTTTGTTTACAAAAGCAGATTCACTCTAATCAAATGTTGGCGCTGAATTGTCGAATCGTTTTGACTCATTCGACTAGTATTAGACCAATCGGGCGGAATGCTTTCTATCGAAAGATGTTTTTTTTTAGTTCATGTTTGAACATAAACAACTATTCTAGAATGGACAGTCGAATTTTTATGAAATCCGTTTCCATACGAACTATCCACTTTTTCAATAGTTTATTTGAATGTTAGATAGATGTATATAAAAGTAGCTTGTATCGATATAAACTAAGCAATGATTTGAAAGAAAAAAGTAAACGATACACCATGTAGCCTAGTTTTACTAATCCTAGCAAATGGTGCTGAACCAATGAAGATAATGATCGAAAGCGTATCAACACAGAAGAGATCCGGGCATCCTTCATCTAGTAAACGCGATCTTGATAGCTGTTGTCCTGTGGGCGCTGTTGCATTGAATTGACCATCTGCTGCTGGTACTGCCGTATCTGATTTGTCCTCCTCGGAGGCGTCAGATACTCAAACATGCTCTGCGTATGCTGAGACAACATCTTGCTTAGGTCGCTCGGCATTGGATCAGTCCAGAAGAAGTCATGGTTCAGAGCGGAATCAGCATCGATCCGTTCCTTCGGATCTAGAATAAGTAACTTATCCAGCAGATCGACTCCATTGGGATCCCTTACGTACGGCCGAAGACGTTCACGTACCTTCCGCCTTTGTCCCACCGGATGTTCCATTTTCTGATAGAGCTCTAAGCTTTCAACTCCCGGCCATACCTCCGGTGTGAAAGCTCCACACAGCTGTGAAATAAAGATTAACTGCTGTTGTTCCGTTGAGCCCTGCATGATAGGCGAACGGGTCCACATTTCCGCCATGATACAACCAGCACCCCACATATCTACCGGAGGACCATAATTACGATCGCCCAACAGCAATTCTGGAGGACGATACCACAGGGTTACCACACGGTTTGTATACCGATTGGCTTGTCCATTCTTTGTAATGCTGAAAGCTCGAGCCAGTCCGAAATCGGCTAATTTGAGAACGCCATTCTTTGTTATCAGCACATTGGCAGCCTTCATATCACGATGAAGTATTTTATTACTATGTATGTAGTAGAGACCATTCAGCAGCTGCTGCATAACCTTCTTGATCTCTCCAAGGCTAAATTTGACATTCATATTCGACAGCAGCCCAGCGAGATCGTGCTCGCAGAAATCGAATACCAGATAAAACGTTGACCGATATCGATTGTGCGCCGCTGCCTTCGTACGGCAGATTTCGATCAGATTAACAACGTTCTCGTGCTTCAAAAGTTGCAGGATTCGGATCTCCCGCAGGGCCGTAATCGGAAAACCTTCCTTCTCGTTATCCATCAGAACTTTCTTCATGGCGACAAACTTTTTGTTGGACTTTTTCTCGCGAGCTTTGAACACCTCGCTGGAAAAAAGAGTACAACTTAGATAGTTTTAATCAACAATAAATCCGGATGCTGACTCACCCGAAGGTTCCCTGACCGATTTTTGCCACCTTCTCGTATTTGCTCGATTCGTCGCAATAGGGAAAGTCGTAATCTTCGATGTACTGTTGCTTCTCCGCCATGGTGAGCACCGTACTCGAGGTGGACATCTGCATCCCGGAAGAGTGCCCCTCGCGTCCGGACGAGCTCATGGTGGCGGTGAATAGTACAGTAGCGACGAAAAAGAATTCAGATCTGTGAACAAACAATCACAGGCAACACAAGAAACTACAGAAAATGCTTCGCGTTCGATCGTGAAAACACTCTTTCGTTTACTTTTCGATGAGTGACATTTATGCGCACTATCTGTATACCTACAGGTACGGACTAACTTCACGCCCAATACAGTTGCATCCACAGTATAGAATTGGGCGATCTAAGGTATCAGATACAAATGATTGGTCGATGAGGCACGGATGACCGGGAGGAACACGGAAAGCTTCCTTTAACCACAGACAGACGTTTAAGCAAGAGCAAAATTAATCGATAACTTTGTGTAAATTTTTGAATCGCTAGCAAGCGCTAGCGTAAGCAACTGTTGCTTCACTAACGCTACGTAGTTCACTTGGTCGAGGTGCCCACTGATGTGGTGAAGTTGCGGCATCTGCTAGCATGTCAAAATATCACTCCGTCGTTCGCCACATGCCACCCGATATTGACACGATGTTTTGACGTGCAATCATATGCCACATAGCGTCTACAAAACTGACAGATTTGCTTTTTGCTAAATGCTTATTGACATTTGGCGATTCCTTTCAAATTGACGGTTGCGGAAATTTACACAAGTCGAGATTCAAGCTTGAATGGCTGTGCTTTAACCATTAATGGGTACGATTTATTATTATTGTTATTCCTTCTGTGGAAATTTTTACCCATTTTACCGTAAAACGGCGTCTACCCATTTAAATGGGTGGACGCAGTTTTTCAGTAAAATGCGTAAAAAATCCACAGGAGGAATAACAATAATAATAAATCGTACCCATTAATGGGTTAAGGCAGCTTACCGTGAAACAAGTACACATAAATGGGTGCTTTTTCACTTACCTTGGCCCGGATAAAAATAACCATACAATTACAATACAATAATATAAAAAAACATAAAAACCTATTTCCGACCATGAGTCTTATTGTCATTACAATAGATCTACAGTTCACTCTATATGCTAGAATTTTCAACAGTTGTAAAACAACACAATTAATAGTAATTGACTCAAATTTGCTCGGAAAATAATGAATTTTTCTATAGTTAAGATACATAATAACCCCCCTTTTCTATTGTTGATGTCTCAATTTACATAAGTTTCTATTGTGGTAACAATTACTCCTATTGTCATCTTATCGTTGTGAACAATATTGTTAATCGTACAAACTATAGATTCTATTGTATGGTTACAATATACACACAAAGAATAATGATTATTAAAATTAAAAAAACCATTGCCTAAATTGAAAAGTTGCGTTAGTTCTTTTTCGTAGAAAGCGGGTTGTTTTCACAACAAAAACCCTCAAACCGTCAATTCAAAATTTTGCTGCACTGTACATTTAAAAGTTGAAACTTTCAATATAAATTGTAGAACTGTCAAATCGAAACTGTGGCATCGTTGTACAGGAAAGTAAATTATTTATATTCCAAAATAAACTTTTATCCAGAAAGTGTCGAGCCATGAAAATAAAAATGGGTTATTTTGATTGAACTAAAAAATATTTCTTCATTAAAAGGTTTTATTTTCAGATAAATAGTAAAAATTTCGTAATGAAACAGTGGCATCTTTATAATTCAATACATATTATTTTTACTGTAAAATAAACTTTCAACCAATGTTCTCCATCAGGAGAGATGCATGCAACTAATGGCAACTTATGGCATCTGCTGCTGTTCGTCAACGCTTGTGGCACCGCTGCAAAAAATGGGGTTGATTAATTCAATCAAAACTTTTAAACAATTAAAACATACCCATCCTTCAGACAGAGATTGTTGCTTTAGTATTTCAGTGATCGTGCCAAGAATCTCGGAATCACTATGCGTGTGGAAGCGGGCATGTGCAAAACACCACACAGTAGACGAGAACGCGGACAACTTTAGTGAAAAAAATCCAAACGACGACGAGGCCGAGGACAAGGACTTGCTTTGTGTTGGTGAATATGACAGTTCTACAATTTTCACGGTAAAAGAAAAAACTTTTAAATTTACACACTGAACCGAAAAACCCACTTTCAAATCAAATAAATAACTTTTGTAGTGGATAATTTTACTTTCAATTTATTGAAAAATAAACACTTTTTAGAAGAAAAGCGCAGAACTTTTAATAAAACGATTTTCCTTTTTTGTGTGTATTAAATTGTAAATCTATGAGATTTTTTTATTCGCTGTTTTAACCCATAAAATCAAAGTCGATTAAATACTACAGACTACTAATTGTTTAGGAACATCTTAAGAAATTTAGAGAGAAATTAGGATATTGTTTTTAACTAGGGGCAAGACACTGAGCAATCCTGAGTAACTCTTAGCAATTATGAACATCTCTTATTCACTGGATTCATTTTGTTCTATTCAACATTCTTACCTTTTGTAAAGCTTGGATTTGACAGTAAAATTGCATAATCAAAAAAGAAAGTTCTGTCTTGAACAAGGATGGAAAAATTCAATCGCGTGCATGATTGCAGTCGATTCCGTATTTTGCTTCGACATTTCTTTTTCGATCAATCGCAGTCGCATGAAAATATTTCAAATGATCTCTGCTGATTGTTTATACCACTGAATTCATGAATCAGCCAAGCTAGAGAATGAATGATTCAATCAAAGCGACCATCGCAACAAGAACATTCATTTTGAAACATGTGAATCATCTATTATCCTACTAGAGAATCATCCGTGAATCAAAATTTCGAATCAATTTGAATGCAAGATTTTACTTGTTGAGTGTTATAGAAGTCAACTGAATTCTATTAGCGTTTTCCGCTGCACAATTAAAAATCATTACTTTTTCGTCAACCGATTTTTGACGCTGAAGTTCTGCTGGTCACAATTTTTTTCTGGATACAGATAAGGACATTTTTGATCGCAAATTGTGGACCATAATGTATTCTCAGTGATAAATCATGTTATTCAAAAGACAATAAATTGACATAACCTAGCAGACTTGGGACCGTCGTTGGCTTCCCCAGTAACCTTCCGGATTCCGCGGTCCGGTTCCGATGACCACTTTTAGTTCCGAAAAAACATGGATTTATGAAACATCATCTTATATTGATATTCAAAGCCGAATACGATGAGAATCTTCTCAACCACAGTAACAGTGACGAGTACCCTGATCACCCGTGATCCGATTCGGTAGATTGCTTTCCGTTTCAACCAAACATGGGTGTGCTACATATCATTTTGCATTAATATTCTAAGACGACTATGATTAAGTACCGGAGCACCTTCCCAAACGTAATCTTTGTTGTCAGTAACCAGATCATCCAAAAGCTGGTTTGGAGGACCACTTTTCATTCTGATAAAACTAGACTTGCATATATGCACATATCATCAAATGCTAATTTTCAAAGGCAAATAAGATGAAGTACCAGAGAACCTTTAAAAAACGTTATCTGAGCACAATTACCAGTATCCGGATCATCCAATGTTCGGTACCAAGGACCACTTTTCGTTCCGACAAAATAATCAAAATAATCCGGATACTGATCATTGTGCTCAGATTACGTTTGATTGAGTATCAGGAAATATTCCCAAAAGTATTGTATCGAAGTGAACAATATAAGCACAGGCAAACAGACATAATTCTTTCTTTTCATTCATCTTACATGCGATTAATGTTCAATTTGAATATAATTTATAACTTATTTTATAGTTTTTAACAGTTATAATTTTTTAAGTTTTTTTTTGACTTCTTGCCAGCTCAAATTCCAGATTCGGCCACAGTCGGCATCGGAAAATCCAATGCAGCATTGACGTTCGGATGTTGATTCAGAACACGCCGCTTAAAATACCCGGCCATTAACTTGTCAATATTGTTTTACAGCCTTGCTGCAAAATTTCCCATCAACCTGTTTCAGGGTGGTGTTTTGACTGCACCGTCGTTTCATTCTAAAAATTAAAACTAACAAAAAATGTCTTGTGCTCATAATTTTACTTGCAATAGCACTTACTTGGTCACTGTTATTGAAAGACAACCGTGAAGCAAAACGTGAATGAGTTATTTGGACAAGCAGCTAGCAACAGCAAACAGCAACAGCAACACAAAACACCATAATAATCATGGCCAACTTTTGCGCAATCGATGCGATCGTGGCGATTCAATCTTTGTGAATCAATGAATGCATTCATAGACGATTCTTTTATCTGTCATTCATAGTTCAAGGAATGCATTGTTGGAATGATTCAACGCATGAACAAAATCATGTGTGACCGATGTAAAATTTTTCTTCTCTGTTTTCTCTCTTCTTCATTCACTCCGGTGTGTTATGATGTTGGCAGAAGATTACTCAGATTGCCATTCTTCCAAGAGCGTGTTCGCAAATGATTTAAAATTGAACGTTATTCGATGCGATTTTTTCCATCACTGGTCTTGAATGGTCACCGTATCAACGTTGTGGTAATCCTCACCCGCTAGTCATCATATTAATAGGTAGTTGATAATAATTTGTGTAGATTCCGTTGTTTTCAGGTTGATTCGAACTTGTGTTAATCCCCCAGCCCGAGCTCATCTTATTGCTAGCACACATCTACTATCCACCTGAAGCCGTCCCCGTATGAAAATTAATTAGTCGGGCCATCATTAACCCCCCCTTCCGCTACGTATGCATTCTTAAATGATCCTACAGAACATTCGCTTCTGGACTCCGGGACTTTTACTTCGGGGCCCAATTCCTCTTCCAAATACTGCGACCTACTTTGCCTGAAATAGTTATCCCAGACAGTAAACAAACGTCTGCTATTGGTTGCCAAGGATACCACCGTTACCAGGTTATCACCGACCAGTTCAAGCCAGTGCTACCAGAACACTTTAGATCGAGTTATAAATTATACAAGTTGATGGAAGCTGATGCATTCTGAGCAAACGTGAGTTTTACAATCAAATATGAGTAAAGTTATTTTTTTCGTTTTCACAGACATTTTTTTGGCATTCCCATCACTCTATATCTTGGGGGAGAAAAAAAATCATAAAATGTGCAAATTTGATGAATCCTGAGTAATTTTGAAGTAAAAAGTTACTCACGAGAATGCTGTCTTGCCCAAGGGGTGAGTCGCTTAGAACATTTGTGGCACTTATGTGGCACATTTTTGACAGATCTACTTTTCGAGGATATATATCCTAGCAGCCCTGGAAAATTGACGTTTGAAGTTTGTTGTGTTGTTTACGCAGAATAAATTCAGGATTCTAAGCGAGGAACTGATGTGCCTCCTGGATCTCGCCAATATCATGTTCAGAAAAGGTTTTAATACCACAACCGTCACATCCAGCATCATCGAATTGCTCGACAAAGATGCTGAGCAGCACTCACGTGTATTGTACGAGAAAATTATCCTGCATTCTGCTTTCAATAAAGTGTATTTATGATTAATACAAAACATTATCTCACAAACACTTTCTGTTTCCAGCTATACATACATACAAACAAACACATAAACACACTCAAGAACTACTCTACCCACTCCTACCTCACATACCGCGGTACCAACAAACCTACTATAAATACTAGACCTACTGTGATGTTTCCTTCAAGTCGAGCACTCGACACTGAAGAAGTCTGTAAGTAGCAGACGAAATAGGCCTATCTGTCAAAAGATAAGCTCATAGTGGAATTAAAAGGAATTTGCTCGAGATTACTAGCGAAAATTTAAAAAAGTGTTTCAAGGTTTAATTTTTTATTTTTTTAAAAAGTGATCAAATGAAGTGTTAAATTTTAAATTCTCCTAGTTTCCCAATCACAATCGTTCTACTAATACGCTCAAAAAAGTTTTTTTTTTAAATAGTGTTTAAAAAAAAAGTGAAAGTGAATAAATTGAACATTTGACTTAAAAAATAAATGTGATTATTATAAATCAAATATCATTTAAACTAACATCCCACAGCAGTGATTAATTTAAATAATGTAATTGGTTTGTTTTGAATGAAATTTTGAATTGATTTGGAACTTTTTTATGAATTGAAAGAAATAGAAACCTTGTATTGAAATGCAACAAATCATTTTGTTGGTTCAAAACAGAGTGTTTTTAGGGTGAACAATTATTTTGTTGAAACAATAAGTTAATCATTTGCGTTAAAAAATAAATGTGATTTTTATATATCAAACATTATTTAAATAAATATCTATATAGATACATCAATTATGCATTATATTACGATATAAGTTTTTGGTATAAAGCAATCTAATCTTACTTGCGTCCTTAAAGTAGAACTAAAGTCGAAAAGGGCCCCACTCCTGTCAAATTAAAGCTAGCGCACGTGCTTTATTGAAGCCCGAAAATAAGTATTTAATTTTCTTCTAGATGAATTCATTTTTTCTGTTAGGTTTTATTGTGGGGATATTATTTTATTTTATTTTTTGGCAGCTGCGCGCGTAACAATTATGGGATATATTTTTAATAAGCTCAAATGTGTTTCCTACATCGGGGGATTCGAACCAAGGCTTCTCACGACTGATCGATGAATTCCGGTTGTGTTAACGCTCTTAGCCATAAGAGCAATGGAATTATCTAAGACAACTGCATGATATTAAGGAAGCACACCCTAGACATACCCTCTTTGTCGTTCTATAAAAACATTCATGCAGCTATTTTTAGATTTTTCTTGCTAAACCCGCCATTGAGACTGCGATACCCTAACCTTTAATCAGAGTAAACCTCAACCCGATACGAGCTACAAACACAGAAAACAGACATCCAAGTCAAATTCAAAAACTGTGTGCTACAAATGAAATCATACCCACCACCGTTCATCACACAACAAGCTGACACAGTTTTGATGCCCGGTGCAGGTTAAAACTGGATCATTAATGAAAATGATATGAGAATAAAGATTCCTCGTTAAAAAAACAGCTCCGTCCTCTGAATATAAACAACCAGAAAAACCCGCGGCTCCCGATAATGCATCCATACTTTTTGCTGAAATTTGAAGAATCAAACTTTCTGGTTAAGGAGAATGAAGATGACGATTCTGAATCTGACAGGCAGCTCTGCTCGAGCATATGTTTCTCATTTCCAAAGTGAAATTGGAAAACGTCATCCAGATGATATTGCACCAATGCTACTTTTTAGCTAGCAATGAAGCATTTATTGAGACAATGCATTAATGGATCATTTAATGCGTATTTAACGTTAAGCTGTTTGTAGAAATATAGTAATGCATCATAACATGTTTAATGTATAGGTAATGCTACATATCATGGGAGTTGTTGAAAAAATGTGATATGGTATTACTGTTGCTGATAGTCGGTCGAATTAGTGTTATGATATAATGCTTGTGGTTACTTGCACGGATAAAAATAATCATAACAAGTGTATTTGAAAATCTAATAAGTTTTTGCCATAACGATTTACAAATAATATCTAATCGATATGCTTATATACTTTAAGAGAAAGTTCCAATAGCAACTATACCTCACTATGATGAATACCATATTTCCATCCATATAGAAAGTATGTGTCAAGCTTATGATTTGTATTCCTCTTTTTAATGAATACCATATTTCCTTCTTTATAGAAAGTATGTGTCAAGCTTATGATTTTCATCCCTGATTACGATAAATACCATGTGTCATCATATAACCCTCATTAAAACGATTGGATCAACACCATACAAATTTTGTTATAAGTTTTATTGGAACTACGTGTTAAAGTTTATACATTTGTTGTGGTTGTGTTTATCCGTGAAGAGATCGATTCAAAGAATTCAACCGCTTCGAATTCCATAAACCGTTGTTCCTGCAATAGATTCTAAAATTATTATATATAGTAGATTTACCAAATATTTACACTCACTTTGTCTCATTTCCAGTTGGTCAAACGCTGTAATATTCCTTTCTGGAGTTCATCTTTGTTAACCATTTGATAATTCTGCCAAATATTCACCGCTTTCTAAAACTAAATAGGTCATTCAACAATTACTTACATCAAGTAACATACCATAATACCTGATAAACCTGTAAACACCAGTTCGTCACTTAAATTCAATTCGTGCAGTGGTCAAAAACATTCGAGCGCCATTTTGACTTTTTTCAATCCAAAACCAAATCAAAAGTATGTGTCAAATCTAATAACTTTTAGTCATAAGGTGAGACACATACTTTTCATTAGGTTTGAAAATGGAGAACATGTATCAAATTAATACGTTGCAAATGCAACACAAATAGAAATTATTTGATATGATATGAAATATATGTGACGGTAACACATAAAAGGTATAGTTTTGAATTAATATTTTTATTATTTGATTTTTTATCAGTGTGGGTATGGTTATAGCATAGAATTTATACTGTATAGTATTTGTTTTTCTCCGTGTATGTAAACGAAATTTAATTCACTGGTTTTCACTCAATGTTGGTTAACCTATCGCAAGCGTGTCAAAAGCGCACTGTCAACTTCAACAAATGTTATTTGAAATTAATAAGTTTTACAAAATAGTCCAGAACCAAAAGTAATTGTACAGTGTGATATACTGATTTCATACTCCGGAGTTCAAACCTTTTTGTCGTTCCAACGACAATGCTTGAGATAGAAGAAGTGATCATAAATGATGGTGAGGCCGGATACGGCGATGCTGAGTATTTAACCGATGTACAGCCAGCAGCGGCGCCAGGTAAAAATGTTTTTGTTTGAATTTCGCGTTTCATTACAGGATCAATGCTCTTCAAAATTTCCAGTGCCTAACGTTAAAGTGAAACTTAATCTTAAAAGCGGGATAATCGTCAAGAACACAACGCCTATTGTCTTTGCTGGCAGTTCTACTCTTCCGAGTAACACCAAGAGCATCAGTAATGGCGAGCCAGCAGTTCCGGTGAAGCGGAAAGTTCCTATCATTCGCAAAGCTGGGGAGATTGTTACTCCAACCCAAAAACTTTCTGAGCTTGTTACAGGTATGTACCAGTTGTAGCATTAAAGGGGGTGTTTGTAAAATTGTGTTCTTTTCTTCGAAGTTTCACCTGCGATAAGACCGAAGGTAGAATGGAGCAAGGTTGCTCCTCCAGGATTGAAAACCCCTCTGAGTACTTTCACAATTTCTACAGTTGACAGTAAGTATGAACAAATGGATGGTGACGAACTGGAAGACGACTCTCAACTGGACGACGCAACGCAAGACCTGAACAATGCGTCTGAACAAGAACAGTATGCTTATACGGAGGAATCTTCAAGTATTGTTGATCTGTCATCGCTCAATAATAAGCTATCTCGCATAGAGCATTTGCTAGAGAAAGTGATTGCAAAGCAAGGACAACATGATTCATCTTTAAAGGCACTGAAATTTAACATTAAAGATTTGCGCATGGAGCTGAAGAACTCCGATCGGGCTGCATCAACCCGAACCGAGGGTAATGATTCCAGTTTTCATCCGGTTCCAATAAAGCGAGAAAGAAAGCGAATGGTTGCATTCCCCATTGCCGATGACAACTATCTGCTACGACTGGATGAACTCATCCAGGTGGACGAAGAGATCCGCAACGACTTAAGTGGCCTCTTCGGTGAGGCACCGGCAATCAGCGTTTACGAATTTATGCGCAAAAATTGCCATTCCTTGTTCGAGCATACTTCCAAGTACACCTGGACAGGCAAATCAGCTCACAACGTTCCCAGCGTGCCACCTTCCAATCCTGCGCACAAGTTGGCCATCGTAGAGTTGCTGATTGCATGCGGCTGCGAAAAGTTCCCGTACATGACTCGAGACATAATCGAGAAAGAGTTCCGACGAGCGTTGACCAACTTCAACGAGTCACGGGTGATTCGACTGAAACGGAAGATGGAAAAGTCCACCGCAAATCAAATTTTGCTAGAAGAGGATGTGTAATTAAGAACTGTTCGGTATATTATTTTACCTCAACAATTAAAAATAAATGATTATGTGGAATTCAAAGCATACACCTTTTTAGCCCAGTTAAGAAGCATCGCTTAGTAGGAATTTATTTTCTGTCTATACGGTGCTTTATACTGAATGTATTCCAATGTATAATATAATGCATCATCTCTCATAAAAAATCCGCATCTGCGTTTGTATCGGAATCATTCATCGACCCAGCATTCTGCAACTTCATCTCCTTTCTTTTTCTCCGCTTTGTGTAAACGGCGTCGTTAAAGTTCGCCAAAGCTCGTCGAAAATCCTTGGCGATGAATTCCCGGTTGAGATGGGGGAAAACGTCCCCAGCACAAGTAATTAAATGATCCACCAGGGCCATCTTGCCTGCCACGTTGGCCGGAGGCATCGAGGGCATCGCATTCGATGGTTTTCCCGTCCAGGTATATTTAGAGCAATTCTCAAACAGAGCATAGATATTTTTACGAAAAAACTCATACACACTGGTTCGGGGTGCGTCCTTGAAAAGTATCGACACTTCATTACGGATTTGGTCATCAGCTTGCAGCAGATCCTCCAATCGAAGCAAATAGTTATCATCGGCCACTGGGAAACAAACTAGCCGCTTTCGCTTTGATGGAGGTGCATTGCTAGCATTTAACGCTCCAGCCACATTCTCCACGTTTACGGAGTTTTTTAATTCTACTCGAAGATCTTGCATGCTGCGCTTGATAGCTTTAAAAGCTGTGTCATGTTGATATAGTTTTTCCAAAACCTTGTCTAGTTTTTTCTCGATGCGATCCATTTGTGTCTGATGTTTCTGCATGTCTGTCGCGGCTGATTCAGCGTATTCATGATCGAATGCCTTCGATTCTGGGTTCACAGCGGCATCCTCAACTGTTGCCATCCTACGTACGGAAGTTGAGAGATCTGTTGACAAATGTGCTTTGACCTTCACCACATCTACCTTTTTTCTAACCGATAAATCCGGCGCAGGCAATAAGTTTGAAGACAGAGGAGATACTGCATAAAGGAATGGAAATATATAGAAGTTTTTTTTTTTATTATTGTTATTAATTAGGTACACAAACCGGTGACATCCCTAGAAGCGCGTGAATTTAATGGATTTACAATTTCTCCAGGCTTTCGAATGATAGGAATTTTCCTTTTTGCCGTTGTTGTTTCAGCGTTATTGTTTGATGTTAGTGGAGCAGATACATTGCTTACTGAAAAAGAAACCTCTTCAGTTTACGACCGAATACAAATACACAAAACAATTTCAATCCAAACCTGCGCTTCCATCGTCCTTCGTATTTTCAGCGGTATATTCAATTTCATACCCTGAGCTTGGGTCAGAGATCAAAACTTCTTCATATAGCATCTTGCGAATAGTTCTTACATGCCTCTAGCTACGACATATTTCTTAAGGATTTCTATGGATATTCCTCCGAATGCACAAAATAAACATACACGGCTAATGCAGTTAACTCAGATTTGAGAACAGTTTGACTCAAATGGGCTAGAATAAGTCAGTTTTGCTAGTTTTTGCAACAGGTCTAACACGCTAAGGCAAGAATACGGAAAAGTTGGTATAAAATACCTAAAACCGCATTAAAGTGCACATACTGAAATTATCGGCAAACATTACTCACATGTTCGGTATTGTTGGAAACAGAGAAAAACGTTGTAACATATAATGATGAAGTTTGTAAACCTACTTTGCTCAATAAATAAGTAAAATCAAACATTTTCTTTCGATTAATTATAACGATACAGTTACCATTGTAAGCCACCAATGCTATCGGATTGGTGAACTCTTCCTTCTCGAAATGACCAAAATGGATTGATTAGGTGAGTTTTCAATAACGAGAAATTCACGGAAAAAGTTTGGCAGTTAGGTCCTTATGAAAAATCTCGCCTAATCAATCCACCACGGTCATTTCGAAGAGGAAAAGCTCACTTATTCGATAGAATTGGAAGCTTATATGGATAGCCTTTGAGACAGGAGAAATTCACGGAAGAAGCCATTGTTTACGTTTGTCAGTTAGGCCCTAATAAAAAATCTTTGTCGAAATGAAAAGTATGTGTGGCCACATATAGTGGGACACATAGATATCATCTTTGCATTTTTATCAGCCTATGTTACGTTACGCCACGTCCGAGTGAACGGCGTAATAGGGGGGGAGGGGGGGCACCCAAGAACCGTAATAGGGGAGGGGCACCCAAGAACGTTTAAGTACGACGCACATGCTTTGAATGTAATAAAAAGTTCTCAGAATTACCTCCAGTTTTACTTTAACACGTACGTCCCCAACCCCTCTGAGACAGAAAATTTAAAATTGATGTTACTCCATCGTTAGCCATCGGATTTTGTTGCGGTTTTTTGCAATAGATCACAAACATATCTTTATTTATAGATCAGTACTGGTTATTCCGAAAATTCCCGTAGTTTCGGATTCCAAGGTGGAAGTACTGGGGTAAGTACCTGTCCAGGGATGGTGGACAGAACATTTTTAGTAGCGAAACATCCCGCATAGAAAAATACAATTCAACTTATATTCCAAACATTAACATTCTTCTAACCGTTAAAGTTAATGTATCAGAAACAGTGATTTTAATGTTGGACAATATAAGCCCTAAAACTTCAAACTATAAAAATAGTTAGAATAATGCATACCAAATTGTGACAATATATTATAGCGTCCAAACATTGTTGAATGATATGGAGTTTTTGATCTTTAAATATAATAAATGGTATATTTGAGAAAAAGTGACAATATGAGATATTGTTATACTACATTTACTTATCGTTCATGATATTCAAGAAAAAGATGCTGAACAATATTTAGGTTTGAGCACCGAAGAAGATTATTTAAATGAAATGTATATTTATATCGAATTCGTATTTGAACCAGTTCCAACCTGTGATACACGAACTTATTGTCAGTGCAAACCTCAATCCGATGCGAGTTACAAATAAAACCATACACAGTGACGTTCAACACACAACAAGCCGACCCAATTTCGATACCCGATCCAGTTTGGAACTGGATCAAAAATGAATTCGCTATTAATTTGCACAACACACTCACACATGTTTATTCAACTATATGTAACTAATATCTAACAGTATGACTAATAGTTGCATTCATTGGTATTTATGAGTGCAAATAATAGGAAACAGATCAGAAGGACTCAGTACGCAAGACAAAGCATCGTGTTTAGTTAAAGAAAGTGATCAACCGATAATATTTTTTTACGTTTAAAATCGATTTTATTAAGAAAAATGCCACTGAAAAGGAAAAACAAATCAGAGCCTCCTGTCAAGCGGGAAAAAAGTAAGTACTACATTGTTTTTAATTGAGAAAAGCTAAAACATTTTTTTTTCAGAACTACGTGAAATGCAGAACGCGAGAGTCAAAAACAAAATGGCTGCTCAGTATCTAAATGTTGAAGATTTACGTGAATTGGTATGTTTGTAATTGATTAAAATTTCCCGGATACTTTTCAGAAAGACCAATCGGGTTTTGTGAATAAATATTCTCATTTCAGTTGAAAATTGGAATAAGTCACAACCGACAATGGGTTCTTTTCCTGTTCTATAAGTTAAAGCAAACGTCGGGCATAGTGGGCTGATGTGCTATACAGCACACAATGTCCGATTTTAAGTTTGCAATAGTGAATGGGAGAAAAATCTATTGTCGGGTGTGATATATTCCGGCTTTTGAGTGAGACGACAATATTTAAACGTAAATTTGACGAAACTGTTATGACGAAACCACGCAAATAAATACCATAACATTGTTTGTAAGAACAGATTGATCTTTTGGAAAAGTTTTTGTTCAGTTCTACGAAGTCAAACTTGTTTGGCCTCAGTGTTCTGGCCTCAGAGTGTGACTTACCGTTACGCGGAAAACAGCATCATGCCACAAATTGTTCACTTTTACCTGTTCCAGCGATAAGTATGCCGGATGTTTACAGAGACGACATATGGTGGAGCGATATTCCGGCCGCGAATCAATTTATGGCTTCAACCGTTATTTTCATCCATATTCAATCCAACTGAATTGATTTTTTTTTTGACACAATTAATGCTCCACCCTATGTCGTCTATGTACATATCGGTGCAACAGTTAGTATTTAGTGAACAATTTGTTGCATAAAGCTCTGTTTGAAGTGTAAATAAAAACATCTAACCAAACATGTCACCGCTTGATTATTATTTTT
Organism: Aedes japonicus; assembly: GCA_034211315.2. Lineage (NCBI taxonomy): Eukaryota > Metazoa > Arthropoda > Insecta > Diptera > Culicidae > Aedes > Aedes japonicus. The sequence continues at coordinate 25,342 of JASCZW010001411.1, read as the reverse complement.
TTTAATTTCTGTCAACCCGACCCCGTGAAATAATTCGGTTATTTTGGGGAATTTTAAATTCAAAAAATGATTTAACTTTAGTTAAATGTTCACAATTTTCAGCTACAGACAGCCCTAGAACAGCAAGGTGACAGCTTGGACCCGACAGGATATGCATATGTCTCGGTCGAGGAAGGATCGAACTACGCTGCGTTGCAATCACAAGATCCTCTTGATTATCAAGATACATCACTCGGTGAACCATCTGTACAACAACGATTTGAAAACATTTACCACTCATCGTCACTGCAGTCTACAGTGAACACACCCAAGGAAGATGTCGGGATGAATTCTGTACTGGAAGAAGCAGCATCAGAACAGGAAGAAGGAAGTAGTATGTTTCTTGCAGATCTGTCATTGCATATACTCGATCCCATTGTTGAAAGTGGAACGGTATCTAAAATTTACCCAAAGTGCCAGGAAGATCGAAGCCCACCACAGTCAGGTGCAACGAAAACACGTCAAGCAATTGATTATAAAGCTCAGGATCCTTTGAAATTGGAAGCCAACAACTTGAGTGTTGCAGAATTGCGTGAAATGGTGAGTTGAGTATTTTTAGCTTGTCTCAAAACACTTATAGGTCAATCGTACCCGCCAATGTTTAGCAATAGTAAAAAAATAAAGTAGATAAAACGCATTTTAAAGTAAAGTGTTTGATAAGCTACTAAAAACTGAGTATTGTCTGATTTCAGCTGCAAGCCGCACTCGAACGTGAAGAACACAAATCCGCCGGAAGCTCACGAGGTCTGGAGAAGGTAACCCGTATTGATGAGTCCGAAGACCCAGTACGCGAAGTGGCAACAATCGATCTTCCAGGATCCTTGAATAAACAACACAGTTCCAAAACCAATAGTGCCCCTCTTGGAATGAATTTGTCCAACGGTTCGCGTACATATCAGCCCGTTACACTGACTGACAAACCCAATACCATTATGGTCGAAATCGTACAACGATACAGTGATCGACATTATGACAATCCACAGGACATGATTGGTTGCGAAAACGAGCAAATGTGTAACAAAATTTTGCAGAGGTCACAAGAGCGCAGCCCTTTGGTTGAGAGAAATAAAAATCCATCAGCTCATCCCAACATTGATTCTATCAACCAAGAAGTTTCTATAACTGGTGACGGAGAAACACACGACTGGGAAAACAAGTACAAGGAATTAGAAAAACAATTCAAAGAGCTTTCGGAAAAACACAAGAAATGCAAACAAAAATTTGCTAAGTTGGAAGCCGATAAGCTCTCCGCAGACGATTACAGTTTGCGCATGGGTAAAGAGATGATGCAACTGAAGGATAAGCAAATGATTAAACAGGTATGTATGGTTCCAGTGAATACTATTTTTGTTGAGAGGAACGTTTGTCTCAGAAACGCCTTACACTATTAGTAGATATTATAGTGTTTCATTCGCTTACTAATGTGTTTTGTTTGCATGAGTGGCTTAAGATAGGCCCCACAGTGACATAAACGTTTTGGTTCGCAAAAATAACCGGAGCTATTTCGCCTATTTCACATGTCATGCTAGAGTTATGTCAAGTGACAGTGGATCTTAACATTTTATGATTTAGTGAATTACAATGTAATTTTATTTTTTATTTTCTAAGGCAAATTTCACCGAAGAAGAGGGAATTTCCATAACACTTGCCGAACTCCAAGAGCTAAACGGGCGTGCTGAAACAGACAGTTTGTTTATTGGATTATTAGCTACTCGCTTAATTGGAGCAGAGAAACTATTAAAAATGAGTGTGACGGGTCAGGCCAGTCATCGATTTGCTAAACTCAAAAATCCGGATGGGACCCCGATGTATCCGGCAGCAGAGGGGATGGACGCAAAACTCGTCGAATTTATATGCAGTAAGCTTCGTTATTTGCTCTGTATCAATACGATAAGTATTTTATACTTCTTTCTTTTTTTAGACAAAGTTGCAGAACGAACCGCGATGAGAATTGGACCTGAAAATGTCGCTACCATCAGAAAACGTTCGGAATTGGTGTTGATTAAAAAGTTTATTGGGCAGAAGATAGCGAATTTGAAGAAAGCCGTCAATATCCGCAAAGCACGAACTGGCCAAGACCTTCTAGACGCCAGCAACATTCGATTGTGAGCAATGCAGCCTCACGCAATTGCCATCACCTACAACAGTTAGACGTACGTAACACATCACTTGCCGTTGTATTTTTGTCACGTACGAAGAATTTTATATGCTGCAACTGTTGTAATTTGAATAAGTTGTTGTAATTTGAATAATTTGTCATTTTAAACTAAAACTAAAAAAGAATTTGTTAGTTTATGTTTTAAATAAGAGACAATGAAACAAGAAGTTCGTGTTGGAAAATCATACTTCAGATAAAAATAAAGTATCAAAACAGGTATTAAGTCACTAAACTGCAGAAATTTTGAATATATGGCATAAGAATCAATGATACAAGTATTACCAACATATTACCGTGTAGAAAAATCCTATTTCGTTTGTTATAAGTATGGTTAAGCTGAATCAAGTTTTGTCAAGCCCAAAAAAGCATCAACATCGACAAATATCCCAAAAATAAGCGCATGGAACATTCACGAAACCTTGCAAAATGCGAATTGCGCACGGGATACTTGGATGTTTAACTTGGAAAAACATTTGCTTAGCTGTACATATCTCAAATGATGTTGGATTTTTCTACACGATAGTGTTTGTTTGTTTGTTATTTTATTTAATGTCCTAATTATTTCTTCTCTAACGGTATAAATACTACAGAACAGTACAGCATACTGTTAGATTACTATATGCGAACAATACCGTATACAGGTCATATACCATAGTGCACCATAAATCAATAATTTTATATACATTATTCTAACTTTATGGCTTAACCATTCTAAAACTATATATTTTACAGTGATCTGGGTGAAAAAATGGATAATATATCTACAATTTGACATATAGTCAACGGAAAATTTTGTTCCGAAAAATCGGCGTTTTTTTATGGTAACCTAACTTAACCGCCTATTACCCATATTGTAATTTGCCCACTTAACATTTGCCAAATTGCCAAAACCGTTAACGGTAGTGTGCATTTATTGTTACTATGGATATTATACGAAATTATCCAGATATTGTTGCCAAAGGTTGTGGATAATACAAGTAATAGCACTGGTATGGTTCATAATTATGCGGGTGGCCACAAATTTGCATTGCGGCAGAAGCTGGAGTTGTGGCCAGATAGCGTGTTGTTTCAATCTGCAAGTACATCCAGTGCATCTAAGAATATTTTATCAGTGGCGGCAGTTGCAGCTCAGTTTCCAGCAACAGTGACATGTCATCCTAAAAACTGCCTACTTCCAACCTCCGTAACAGCAGAGATATTGAACGACATTCTGAGCCGCAATGAAAAAGGAAAAATAGTAACGAAATATGTCGGTACTACGCACCGAAAATATTTAGCTCACACAATTGTCGACTACTACATCGCTAATGATTTGTATTTTCCTCTGCCAGACATGGCAAAATTTGCTCAGCTGATTGCCGAACGTTTTCCACGGGAACTTGCAGTGAGTATTCTTGGTTGTACTTTTACCGTCAGCATTCATTTGCGTCTTATTTCAACAAGAAATCTACTACAATCCCAGAAACACAAAGGCTGAGAAGAAGCATCCCTCAGGTATGATATATGACCGATTTCATAACCGAAATAAAAGAAGTCTCGTTAAGCCTAAGTCTACTTCGTATTCGGGAAACATTTTTGACGAGGCGATATCTATTGCACTTAACCTTTCTGAAGACGGTGAGTTAATAACAATGACGACGATTTAAAAACATGTCCAGTACTTTGCAAATTTATTTAATGTCACCTTTTCTAATAATTGATTTCGATTTCTTATGAACGACTATTTATTTAATTTATATTTGTATAGACATCACTGTTGGGAAATAAAACTCCTCTTGTAGCAGCTCGTTTGATTCAGCTCAAACTGGAAAAAAGGTTTATTTAGTTTAGGGAAAGGGTATATAAGGTTAATTTAGGAAACTAGTATAATTACAGTTTTAGTTTCTTCGACCGCGGCAAAATGTGCTCGGATTCGAGTTCGGCTATTGGTTGCTACTGCCTACGCTTAATCCATAAAGTAAGGTTTGTAAATACACTGATTTAACTATCAAATGGTTCCACTTACATCGCTTATCATATTCAAATGAAAAATTCAATTTGACACCTACAAACTATAAATTTTAAATCCTAGTCGAGTCGAGTTATTAGTACGAGACACTGAAGAAGATCTGCACATTGTAGACGAAATACGCGTATCTGTCGAAGATAAGCAAAGGTAGTTGGAATTAAATGGAGATTACTAATTTTTCTTCTAATTTATAGTTATAAATTTTAATTTAACTATTTTTACTTCTCTGAACGCGAGTAAAATTAACTTTTTGTTTTACTTTTTGCAAAACGACTGCACGGGTTCTCTGTCTGTGTAATGCGCAAAACTGTCAAACGTCACTCGGGCACAAGGTGCTCCGCTGCAGGGTGCTACGGTTGCAGAGGATTCGGTCATAGGTAGTGATCCTCAGATGTACAGAGATATGCGGAAATTCAATCCCGTTGGTTTGGCAACGGTGTTCTAGTTTTGTTAACAAAATCTGCTAACACTTCTGCAGAGTCAAAATGTTACAGCTTTGTGCATGACTTCGTCGTTGTGAGCTTCTATTGTTTCTATTTATTACGGTACAAATAATTTGCTTTATTATATATTTAAAAAGAAACCATCATCTATAAAGTGTAGTTGCAAAATTTTGCAAAAACCGCCGACGTGGAAAATCATCGTTGATTGTGTCAGCATAAGTCTTTCCGATTTCCCAAGAACTGACTCGCACACCGATATTTAATAATAGAATAGTGCTAATTCGTACGGAAATCTCAGAATCAAACTAAACATGAACATGAATTAGCGCACTGGCGTGAATTCTCATTCAAGACGGCATTTCCAGTGCAATTAACTCTTAGCCACAAAATGATAAGATTAACCTTCTGTACAAATTCCAGTACAAACTTTCATCTCAGCAACACAATGACAACATTGTCGAACACTACGATAATAATAAAATATTATAGTTATTATTACACCACGATGCTCTGCATCAATACGAATTGATTAATTTTTATTTCATGAAGCATATTCAATATAAACTATTTATTTATATGTTGCTCATTCTCAATACCTAGCAATTGAAGAGCGTTGTCAGCAAACAGAAAACATGCTCGTTTGGCATCAGATTGTATGACAGTTCAATCGCTTTGCTCGATTGGCTCAATTCATAGCCGCTATCCGCATGAACTCTGTACTCAGAGTGATCACTAGTCATGAGGGGTTCGGCGTTTATGCCCAGTGGTTTCAACAATCACAAAACAACACATCACAAACAAATAATATATAAAGCATAACGTTTAAAATAGACGTATCTAACATTTGATGCACAGAAAAAAATCTACCATTTTACCCGACTATGCCTATATATGATATATCTTTCAAACTACCATGAAATTTCAGTGAAATTTACTACGTTTATGGTAAAACCGTCAACATTTGTGGTATATTTGACAGACCTCGTATTGATATCAACCCAACCATGGTTGATCTAATCGCAGGCATGGTAAAATCAAACGCATTTATAGTCAGCTGAAAATTGTTGGTGATTGCGCTTAATTTAACCCTCGAAATGATAGTTTCTACTGCGGCTTTTTTTACGTGTAGTAATTGACCAAAATGAGGTAGAAGATTCAAATGCTTTCATTAAATCCTATATTTAACCACATATCAAGTTTTATTCGATCTGTTGATTCTATCGTGGTTAAATAATATTTAAAGTAGTAAAAATCCTTGTTTTCATTCACTTTCGCTCTACTTCTGTGAAAATTATTACCATACACCATATACACCGGTTTGCCTCCTTACCTTACACAAACACCATGTCACTGTGACATCTTGTTTGTAAAATACACTGGTTGGATACGTCGATATTTCAGAACATTAACGTTAAATTTAGCACTTGCGTCATGTCAGATACACCGATATTAATTGTTAAGCGCAGATACGTCGGCTTGCTGTGTGGTGTATCTGAACTACCCGCATATGAAATTTGGCGCACCTAACTGAATAATTTTGATACTAGTATTTGGCAATTTCTACTACATTAAGCGTTTTATTGATGACAGGATAGAATGGAAAACTCGATTTGTTTACATTTGCGACATCAATCTCTATCATATCACTATCTATCATACAAACATATTTTAACGAAAAAATCCTTAATTTCAAAACCTAACAGTAAGTCATACTTGTCGAAGTAAGGTACGCTTACCTCCTGCGCTTTTTGGCACACAAATTGTCGTCTTATCAAGGAAGTTTAAGCACCCGGCGTAGCTATCGTCTCTGTCGTAATTTCGCTAACCATCATCACAAGCAACAGGAAATTTCTTCCTAGCTTTGGCAAAAGCAGACACTAAATTTATGGAAGAGTGTTTCTTACCTAGCAGACGCCTGCGGTTTAAGATCCTTCTGTCGCCACGTCACGAGAAATTTAAGGTTGTAAAATTCATGATGAAAATTTAAAAAAACGTAAGAATTGCAAGCAATATATCTGTCGAACAACAAAACTTGTTATTTGGGATACTTCTAGGGAGAGAAATTAGTTTTGTTCGAAACAACCAAAACTATGGTTGAAATGCAAACTCTGGTTCTGCTTGAGTTAAAGTTGATATTTGTTTACTTCGAACTCGCGATTGTTGTTGAAGCAAACCACTTTTTCAAGTGATTTTAACTCAGATAATAACTTTGTTCCAAATTGAATGTAAGATATTTGGAACTACAAGTCTGCTTATTTTTAACATAAAAAATGTTTGTTTTAATCAAAAATTAAATTGCCAGACACACTTCTGTTTTGCTGATTAGGTAAAAATATCCTTAATGTTTTGTAAAAATGGCCACTGTTTATGGTTAAATATGATTTTTTTTAAAGAAAGACCGTGCGTTTTGTAGCTGCTACTTCGTTACTAACCAGAACTAGTGTAATTCCACAGAGAACGACATAGATGGAGCTTGAGGGTAAGCTTTTATATCTTCAATCTACAAGTTCACAAATTCAATCTATTTATACGTGCTCACGTTCTTCGGGGAGGGGGAAGGATGATTTGTGTGACAATTATTGGTTAGAGACCGTGTTTACCTCTGCGTATCCACAATTGTCAAGAGATGGATAGTTTTGTGTTAAAGCGGCAGGTTATTTTTAGATCATGGATTCACTGTGGTAAGTGATGCGATCAATAAAAGCACAGAAGACTGCTTTTCAAATTTAAATCTAGTGGTGATCGAAAAAGGCAAGTGACAAATGACAAGGAAGGGGAGCGGACTGGGATTTTCCAACCATCTGCTCAGTAAGCTACCCAGCTACATCTAAATACCAACCTTGAATATGATTGAGGACAAACTACATCGTAAGTTTCCCTAATCTTATGCCAGCAAATTCCTATCGTCTGTTCGTGCAGGGAGTCCGGAGTCCGGAGTGAAATTATTGATTCAGTGTAATTTATGATTCACAGTAATTTAAAGTTTATTACAGTTATATGTTATTATTCATAAATAAATAAAATGCCATACAACCGGTAGAGCATAAAGTGATTTTTTTTTATTCTACAACGAGAACTTAACTGGAACTAAACGCATAGTTGTCCATGCCCTATGGTATTCCACATACCTAGTACAGTTTTGTGTTTAACGATAATTCGGCTAAATAAATAAATGGAACAAAAAACACGGGAACTGTAGTAGTTGTTTGGTTTGTTTCAAACAACACCAATGTTCCTGGTGAGTCTGTGAATGTTAATATTTTCGGTGTCAGTGACGTTAAAAGTAAATCCAATCGGCTTGTAAAGGTGGAAATGCAATCTATGCATAGCGATTTCCGTTTAACTATTTTGGTGGTGCTATTTTGGTATTGTCTTATCTCAATTTGCTAATCGCATGACATTATGAGAACATTTGTATGGTATTATCCTGTGGTATTTTCCCTATTATGCAGTGCTCTTAACTACCAAGGACACATCACATCACTCTTCGAATCAAATAGCACCGGAATTAAATTTGTCATATTAATGACAACATAATTAAATGGAAACAATTGCACATAACTTATTTCGCTGATATCTGACCATCTAACCATCCGAGCGACAATGTTCAAAATGACATCAAATGGAATGCATTCAGGAGATTGAAGTTCTGCTGCGGATAATGGACAGCAGGCGAGAATGGTTCGAGTACTACAAATATCAAACAATGAAAACCTACCACTACTATAAGGGAACGTCCATTAATTACGTCACGCAAAAATGACTTTTTATAACCCCCCCCCCCCTTGTCACGTTTTTTGTATGGACCTTCAAATTTTTTTGTATGGATCGTCACGTTTTCCCAAACCCCCCCTCCCCCCTTACTGCGTGACGTAATTAATGGACCTTCCCTAAGGAAAAGTAAGGTAGTTATTTTGATTGCTAATCTGTAATAGAAAAGGTAGTTATTCTGCTTTGTAATCCCAATAAAACTGACTACCCTAATAAACATATAGTATATAGGAACGATATTATAGATGGTGTGATCATACCGCTTACAGTTGAGATTATACCCCGAATTGGTGGTTAGGCACTTCTTATGGTTATTGTTTATGCGGGTAGACATTCTCACAGTAAACGCATCCATTCAGACTCTGAGTATTTTTTATTCAACAAACGCAATGCCTGTTTGGATGCACATTTCGGATCCAGAGCGTACATTTTTCGCGAAAATTGGCCAGCATGATTCAAACATTCCGCAAACTAAACATTCAGTTCTTGAAACAATTTGCAGCTGCAGCAAAGCTGTACAATTGTAAGCCAGACAAATTCGTTTGCCAATTCATCACTAGAGGCTTTTGCGATAGTCGCATCAGAACTCTGGCATAAAGGGTACTCATCGACGGAGGCTTACATAACGAGTTGATCGACCAACTTCGCATTTGTGGGAAGAACCGGACAACTAATCTGATTACAAACCACATTAGCAGCGGTTGGCCACGGTAAGGCCGGTCTACAATGGGAGTGCATGGGCGCGGTGCGGCAGTTTTGACAGTTAATCCATATATTTTATGTCAAAAACTGACGCACGTGTCGCTGCGCTACCCATTGTAGCAGACCAGTAGCGTCAGCTTCGCGTCAACCTACTGACTATGGTATGCATCGTAAATGTGAGCCTTCCAGAGGATTCAGTGATGCGTGATTCTTCCAAAAACTTAAAGCATTTCATTCATGCCGAAGATGTTTGGGCACTTATCATACACCGAAAAATTTCGCAACGAACAAGAGGTGCCGCAATTGCAACCGCCTCGAGAACACCATTCAAGCCAAAAGACTAGATTATTTAGAAATGGAGCACTTTGAAATGCATGACCTTTTTTTCAATCGAAAAACTGTCAAAGAAAAACAAAACTATTTTATTTCTTAAAAATATCCGAAACCAATTATTCATCGTTATTTCGAAGACATTCTCTTTAGTTATGGTCAGCTGATTCCACAAATTCAGCACTTGGCCAATTTCACTGGTGACTCTATTGGACAGAACTGAGGACAATTTGGTGGATTCAGCTCTTTTGGGATGAACTGGACCCAATATCGTTGTACTATTGTAGCACTTCCTTGCTGTAATGGCAGCTGGCTAGATCTGGTCAAATAGTAACAAGACCCTCGTGGGACTTAACAAAGGAGCATACTCCGATTGTTGAGGCACTCCCTTTGTATACTTTAGAGTTCATTGTTTAATTCATCACAAAAACCACAGAGAACAGAACTTACCACAGGAACAGATACCGTGCAAAATCACGATTGTTTTTACTGATGTTTGGATCAGAGTTGATTTTCCAAATGACCTTCAAAATTCTCATAGGTTTAGAATTAAATGTATTGTAACCATACAATAGAATTTATAGTATGTACAATTAATAGCATGGTTCACCACAACGATAAGATGGCAATAGGGGTTATTGTTCCTACAATAGAATCCAATGTAACTTGAGACATTGACAATTGAAAAGGGTGTTGTTATGTATCTTAACTACAGAAAAAATATTTTTTCCTAAAAATTTTAGTCAATTACTATTAATTGTATTGTTTCACAATTGTTGAAAATCCAAACATATGGGTGAATTGTAGATTCTATTGTAATGACAATATGCTTTTTTCATTTATCTGATTCACGAACAATAAGATTTATGGTCGGATATAGATTTTGAGGTTATTTTATATTATTGTATTGTAATTGTATGGTTATTTTTATTCGGGTTGCCCTCCTGTTGAAATACACTAAAATATACACTGAGAAAAATTCCATGTTTGTACCGACAATTAAATCATGGTCAAGGCGACTGGTTCATGGCATTCTCAACTATGGTCATGGTACCAAAGATTATTCCGACAGTATAGTAAATTTATGATCATAGTCGGTTAAAAATCACTATACTGCGATAGTCATCCTAACCCCAAAAAGTGATAGAATTGGGCATCACATGGCAATTTAATAATGTATACCATGGATTGAGTTGTATTCATATAATTGTAATTTTAATTATCCGAGCTGTCATTTGAGGCTAGAACAATTCAAAGCAGATCCTAATTATCTTTTAATAGAGTATACATTCGGCTACATACACTTGCTCACAAAGCCAAATGTACATCTCCAACGAAGTGAAATTATTTAACAAAAAATACATTTTTACTGTGCCGGTTTCATTAGGCGTTTCATCCAGAAGAAAATGGATATGGTTTTTGGCTCAGGAAATATCAGCACATTGCTCTCAAATAAAAAAACATGAAAACACCCACAAACCGACATGAATGACAATAGAAAATATCTTAATATTTCTGTTCAAATCATACTCGTGACATCTATCTTCGTGTTCGCTGAGAACGTTTATTGTAGCCACGAACACGCTTGGAAACTTGATAGGAAGGTTCATGTCTGAGCAATTCTGAACAAATTAATTTTATCTAGATGAAATGATTATATACGTTTTGACAGATGGGATCGCTAAACATTTGAATCGGTCGTTATGGATTCTTGATCAAAAGTGAAGATTTAGTTTCATGTCGGTTTGTCGGTAATAAAAACATAACTCACAACGAACAATCCCTAGATATTCTGCCAAAATAACACAGCGAATAAAAAAAAACAAAAAGGTAGTACCGAAAAGCGCAAGAATGTATTGCAAGGTGCAATGTGCAAGGTGAACTTGGGACCAATGGGGTAATGCAGTGAGCCAAATTTAAGTCGCTTGTTTCGTATTGATTGTTTGTTTAATTTGTTCCGGCTATTTTTGAAAAGTTTTTATTGGTCGTGTGCATAAATCTGTTCGAAACATTTTGTCGACAACGTGGTCCGTGTTTTATTTACTCTGGTAATGCCCAGTTCCTCTTGATGTCCATTGATGTCGCTGCTAACACGCTCAAAAGCTCAAAACACTCTCGCTCTCATTTGTATTACTGTCCCTTTTTTCTCACGAAAAAGTTACTCAATTTTCGTCAAAAGTGGATCAACTAAATTTTCAAGTAGATTCACTTTTTTCGAAAATTGTGTAACATTTCCGTGTGAGAAAGGAGAAAGGAACACAATTTTACTCAGTCTCTAAGTAGAAAGAAACGTGAGTGTAGATGGTTTGTGACTATGTTGCCAAATTTAATGTTCGATAATTCCGTAAGATGGCTTTCGATCGTATACGAACACGTTAGTTTAAAGTTAGCCTTGTATGAGTTACATTCCAGCGTTGTAACTAGGCGGTAAGCTCCACCTCTGACCATTATTTGAAACATAACATGTTACAACTGCTCACTCTGAACGTAACAATGCTCAGCTGGGCATTTTCGAATGAATTCTATCAAACGAAAATGGACGAATCCAAGTTGAAAAAAGAAGAAGACACCGAGTAATGATAAATCTGCCAGCTTCCATATGGGATGAAAATTTTAAAATGCTTCTAAACAATTTAAATTAAATTCTAATAAACAGCAGTTTGTTGTGCGATAGATGAAACATCCAAAACTACTCGATAAAGACGTTTCCAAAAAAAATTAAGCCTCTACTGTGCATTTTGTATCAGTTTTTGGATGTTTTATCCATCCTACAACAAACCGCTTTTAATTAGAAATTCACTTGAATTTTTAAGAAGCATTTTAAAATTTTCCTCTTATACTTTAGCACTTTCTTCTTTTTTCAACTTGTATTCGTCTATACCGGTTGGATTTTTTAGCCATTAATATATTTCTTCAGAAGCAGGTTGTCGTCTAGACATCGGAAGTCAATGTTCAAAGTCATTTTCAAATAAAAGGGAGTTTAAATGGTATGAAGCAGTGGAACCAGGCTCAGCAACCAGGCAAGCATTTTGAATTGTTTGCATTTCAATGCTTCGTGAAATGATATATAACCATAAAGTTCGTGGAAATGTACAGATGATTGCACGATGGTGACGTCAAAGCAGTTCAGACAACTAAGGGAGCTGATTTACGGCTCTTATTCCCGGATAATACATATCATTAAAATATTATAACTTTTACTGTAACAACCCCTACAATCCAACATGTTCATCCTAAAAAGAATTGTTATTTTCACATATCAATCACAATAAAATTCAATGTTTTCTATAGAAAAAAAAGTTCAAGATATTAATCTTAAGATAGTGAGATGTATATTTGCAATCAAATTTTCCATTCTTAGAAGTTCATTTTGAAACAAAATATTAAACTGTTCCATTATGAGAAATGTTCAAGCCATTGCAGAATAAGAAGCAAAGTTGCACAATGGTATTGCCTCATTTTTTTAAATTGCTTAGCAATAAACAAAACTAAAAATAAACAGGTAATAATAAAATGTTATGCTATAGAAACACAATAATCTTGATTATTACACTGGTCGACAAAATCCGAAAAAAGTTTTGAGACCCAGAGTTTCATGCAAATCTTCTTTAACTTGGTCCCCAAGACCACCGAAAATCGTATTTTGACCTCCGGCGAATTGCATTCTTCGTCACAAATTGGCATCAACAATTGAAATTTTAATATTTTTTAAGAACCACTTTAATAACTGCCTCAGATTAAATGTAAATGCTCTGGAATCATTTTTATATTTCTTGATCTTTAACGAGCAACTTTGCAGAAAAATTCGTTTCAATCCGATTTTACTGGAAACAGTTGAAGCCGTTTGAAAGCAGCATATTTAAAAATCAAACAGCAATGAACAATCAACCCCCCAACTACGCGGATCCCCTTGAGGAGGGTCTCGAGTGATGTATGGGGTTTGAGCTTCTTGGTTTCATCATAGTATATCTCGTGATCCATAGCATATTGAATTTTTTTTAAGCAAAGTTGTTCAGCAGATCGAGACCTTCAGGATGATAAACTTAAAAGTTCAGAATTATTTCACTACGTGGCTCTAGTGTGGATGTAAAATTACTGAATAGCTCGAATCTAGGTGTCCTTGACATACAGGAAGTTGGTGTCTCTGATAAATCTGTTTGAGTGGCTAAGGCCTTTTCGAAAGTGTAAACATTAGTTCAGAATGTTTCCGCTACGTGATGCAAGATTACACCTGAACTTTTTGTATTACCTGTATCCTGAAATCTAGATCAATTATGAATTTTCTGTCTTCGGGAAAGTTATTCTGGAAATCATGCCCTTCCAGACGGTCGACTTGAAAGTTCAGAATCATTTCACTACACCGTGCTAGTGTGCATGTAAAATTACTAAATAACGAGGATTTCGGAGGATCCTTCGATCAATAGTTAGCAATGAATAGGCTGTTCACTGATATGAGTACGAAATATCCATTTTTCGCACTGCATGTGCATGAACAAAAATTGCATCTGTAGTTCAGAACTATTTGTATCACTTTTATTTTGATATCAAGTCCAACTATGAATTTACTATCTAAATTTACTGAGTGGGGAGAAGAGCTCGTCGTAAATTCACGAAATGTTATCAACAGAGAGTTATCAATTCCACTCTTCCCATCCAAATTGTTTCAATCTGGTGTCCTGATGATCCCTTTTTTGTTGGGGCGTAGAACCACTGCGTCCACTGAGTTGAACTTCTGTGGTCCCTTACCTATCAATTGCATTCAAATTATGTAGGAAAATAAACATGAAAGATAGTAATAGTTTTCAAACCTTAGCTTTAACGCTTGTATACCAATTCTTTGAATGGATAGCAAGACATCTCCGACAATCGCAATGGATGTACTTCAACACCCGAGCCATCCTGTTTCTCCATAAGTTTTGACTTCTGTTCCTGGCAGATGCAGCTCATCTCGGAGCTGTTATCCCTCGTCTGGATTTTCGCTAGATTTCCGTAATCAAATTTTCTCGCTTGCGAATCTTCGGAGTAGTAGACGAGCTAGGTATCGCCCTCTCATCAGGTACGGCGTATTCAACTACTTAGGCAAATCAATCCTTCTGCAGTGGATAATTTTACTATTGGCGTACCCCCATTCAACGTCCGATAGTATTGTTTCAATATAGATGTCGGATCAAAATCTCCGTACAAAATCTCCGTACACCACTTAACAAAAAAAAAAAAACAAATCATTTTTGTCACAAAAACTGCATTGGACAATCAAAATGTATGTGATTGTTGACCTCGTGATTGGAATAGGGTCTAGGGAAGGAATATATACATACAGGGAAATTCTGCAAAGAAGGTTCCCTGAAGTTTTTTGCAGAACTTTCCATAATTTCTATGCATTACTTCCCTGAAGTTCTCTGCAGAACATCCCTGAAGTTTCCTGAAAAACTTTCCGCTAGTTCTCCAAAAAACTTCCCTGAAGTTCTCTGCAGAACTTCTATGTAGTTCTCTGCAGTATTTATATAAAATTCTTTACAGAACTTTCCTGAAGTTCTCTCCAGAACTCCCCTAAGTTTCTCTGCCCATATTCCCTGAAGTTCTCTGCAGAACTTCCCTGAGGTTCTTGCCGAAAGTTCCTTATGTTACTTCCCTGAAGTTCTCTGCAGAACATCCCTGAAGTTCCCTGAAAAACTTTCCGCTAGTTCTCCAAAAAACTTCCCTGAAGTTCTCTGCAGAACTTCTATGTAGTTCTCTGCAGTATTTATCTAAAATTCTTTACAGAACTTTCCTGAAGTTCTCTCCAGAACTCCCCTAAGTTTCTCTGCCCATATTCCCTGAAGTTCTCTGCAGAACTTCCCTGAGGTTCTTGCCGAACTTTCCTTATGTTACTTCCCTGAAGTTCTCTGCAGAACATCCCTGAAGTTCCCTGAAAAACTTTCCGCTAGTTCTCCAAAAAACTTCCCTGAAGTTCTCTGCAGAACTTCTATGTAGTTCTCTGCAGTATTTATCTAAAATTCTTTACAGAACTTTCCTGAAGTTCTCTCCAGAACTCCCCTAAGTTTCTCTGCCCATATTCCCTGAAGTTCTCTGCAGAACTTCCCTGAGGTTCTTGCCGAACTTTCCTTATGTTACTTCCCTGAAGTTCTCTGCAGAACTTCGCTGAAGTTCTCTGCAGAACTTCCCTGAAGTTCTCTGAAGAGCTTCTCTGAAGTTCTCTACAGAACTTTCCTAAACTTTCCTGCAGCACTTCCCAGATGTTCTGAAGTTCTCTGCAGAACTTCCCTGAGGTTCTCTGCAGAACTTCCCTGAAGTTCTCTGCAGAACTTCCCTGAAGTTCTCAGCAGAATTCCCTGAAGTTCTCTGCAGAACTTCCCTGAAGTTCTCTGCAAAACTTCCCTGAAGTTCTCTGCAGAACCTCCCTGAAGTTCTCTGCAGAACTTCCATGAAGTTCTCTGCAGAACTTCCATGAAGCTCTCTGCAGAATTTCCATGATGTTCTTTGGAGAGCTTTAGTTAATATTTCGGAGAACTTTCTGAAGTTCTCTGAATAACTTTCCTGAAGTTCTATGAATAACTTCCATGAAAAACTTTTAAGGACTTACACGATGTTTTGAGAAGAACTTCTCTGAAAATTATCCCTATGTTTTCAGAAGAACGTTCCAAAAATACCCATATTAGGGTAATCAGCCACTTATGTGCAGTAGTGATAAACATTCATTACATAGTTCATAGGCAGACCAGCGCCACGCAGTGACATAATTCTGAACTAAGAAGTTGAAAAAATGTAGATATTACAAAAAGTTCACATGAACACTAGCGCCACGTTGCGGACAAATTCTGATCTAATGTTTACTCAATTCAAAAAGCCTTGACCCCTCGTATATCTTTTTTGAAGATCTTTCTATACACAGCCAGAAGGAAACATTTAATTTTCTGCGTTATTTTATGTACACAAAAGTAATGCAAAATATTTCATGTAAATTTAAGCCAGATAACGCCTGAATCTAGTCTTTTGTATGAAAGATTGCAAACATTATTGTATGGAGCATGAACGATTGCAAACAATTTCGTTGTTTACACCTGCTTTGGCAAAACGAGGTGACATTTTAGACGCCTGTCGAAATGCGTAAGTTTTTGCTGTGTCATTAGTCTCGAGATTCAGGTAAGCTCATATTTTTACTACTAACTTTCCGCAAAATAACAAAAAGTTCACATGTACACTGGCTCCACGTAGACGACGAATTCTGAACTAATGTTAACACCCTCCAAAAGACCTCTATCAACCAAACATCTTTGCCGGCGTCGGTGGTGTAGTGGTAAGCGTGACTGCTACTGGCACCCCAGTGCGTCTGGGTTCAATCCCAGTCGACGTCGGTGGTTTTTCTGAGGCGAAAAAATCTTGGTCACGTCTTCCTTCGGAAGGGAAGTAAAGCCGTTGGTCCCGGTTCATATTCATGAGTCGTTAGGTAGGGTCCAGGTGGTGGAGTCGTCTCCCTGGCGTCGGTGATTGTCACAATGTGAGGAAATAGGCCGACGGAAAATAAATGATCAAAAAAAAAAAAAAACCAAACATCTTTATCCAAGACGGCAACAAGCTATAAGTCAAGGATCTCGAGATTCAGGTTATAAAGTAAGCATGTACACTAGCGCCCCCTAGTGAGATAATTGTGAAATTTTAAGTTTACCATCCTGAAGACCTTTACTGAACAATTTGGCTCAAGGAAGTAACTTTGTATATACGAAGGATCACAAGATATTATCTGAAACAACAAAGGCCAATGCCAATATATCATTCGAGACTACACAGATAAAATGAAACATTGAATTTTCTGCGTTATCTAATGCACATAAACAGAATGCTAGATTTAGCAGAATTTTATGTAAATTTAAGCCAGATAACGCCTGAATCAAGCCTGTTGTATGAAAGATTGCAAACATTGTTGTATGGCACATCAAAGACTACAACAAATTGCGTTGTTTACGCCTCCTTTGGCTTGGAATTAAACGATGGAAAATTTTACGCGCTTGTTAAAATTAATTATTTTTTTCTGTGTACCATCAAAGGAATCCACCCTTGTCGGGGGGTTTACTGTACTTACCTTTTTTTTTGCTTAAATATGCTGCCTTTCAACGGTCATAACTTTTTCTGATGGAGTCAGATCGACACACATTTTTCATGCAAAGTGGTTTGTTTAAGTCTAAGAAATTTAAAACTTCTTAAGCATTTACATTGAGGCAGTTATTCAAGTGGTTCTCAAAAGATATCAAAATTTTAATTTTTGATGGCAATTTGTGAAGACGAATGCAAATCGCATGAGGTCAAAATACGATTTTCGGTGGTTTTTGGAATCAAGCTGACGGAAACTGGCATGGAGCTCTGGGTCCCAAAAACCCCGGTCGACCAGTGTAATTTTAATTTCCCTAGTTTCCCAATTAACGTTTGCATTAAAAATATGGACTTTTTTCGGATTGTAATAAAAAAAGCTAAGACATTGCTTTTGTTGAATTTTCCATGAAAGGTAATTATTCAAGCTTACTTGCAAAAAAATTCTACGCCTTCGCACAATAGCAACATTCGCCATGGCGGACGAAAACATGCGTGTCGGCATGTTTTTGAGTTCTTTATTCGTTTTATTTATCAATTCCTCCTCAGTTTTCGCGACAAAATTGTTGGAGTAGATCTTACGGTTCTCAGGATTGCCCATAAATTCTCGATGGGACGCAGCTGGGGGATGTTGGGCGGGTTCACCGACTTGGGTACCACATCGATATTCAGCCGCTCCATCTCCTCCAACGATCGCTTCGAGTAGTGGGCTGACGCTTGATCCGGCAAGAACACCGCGTCTTCGCTCTTATGGTATTTCTTGATGAACGACGCAACGTCCGGCATGCATTTCGTACTATAAATTTACCCGTTCACGGCCAGTCCGGAGCGAAAGAAGAGCGGCTTTCACATCCCCTTTTCATTGATTGTCAGTCACACCTCAGTAGCACCTTCTTGGGGAACTTGGTGTGTGAAATGAACTTCACCTCGGAGCTACGAAGTGCCCTACCAGTCGTTGCCATCCAGGGTGAGATAAGTCTTGTCGTCCATCACCACCGCCACGTCGCGATTCGCCGGGAAAATCGAGTTGATCCATCTTATTCAGCCACTGCTGCTGCGTCATTGCCTGCAGCTCCGAATCCAGCGGACGAGCCTTCCGCTTCCTGACATGTATGTTCATGTTCGATAGGTACTGATTGGCCGGGCTTTCTTTCGATGGTCTGATTGTTGTCTAATAGTGCCAAAATGTTGTAGATGCCGGAACGGGCGTATCCGGCGTCCACAAAGTGCCACACGATGTCCGTTTTTGACGCGCCGGGGTGCCGTTCTTTGAATGCGCACACTTCTGAACGGAGTTGCTTCACTGTTTTTTCCATCACGGTTAGAGTTCGACTGATAGAGCTGTCAAATTTTGTCTGCTGACTCATGGGTTACTATGATTGATGCTGCATGGGTAGTTTCGTCAGTGCGGGTGAAACGATTAACTTTATAATAACAAATTGAATTTGTCAATCTATTCGATTTTAACAGAAGCATCAAAGTTGTGTACAGATCCGAATGAATGTGGCCTGGGATCAGCAAACCATCCTCCATGTACACCATTCTTAGGATTTCATAGTTCACTCCTTACTTCTAAACTCATCAAAATATAATCGTGGTTCCTAAAAAACTCAATGGCTCGATGACTCCTGGAAGCAGAAAAGTCAAGCGAGATATTTGAATTCTAACCTTAGAAGTGAAAAAAAAAACGTAAAGGCTCAGGTCGGTTTGATTTAATAAAACAAAACCCCAACATCTACGGGTGAATAAATCCTTTGACATGCATATAAAAGGGGGGGTTTAAATTCCACAAAACTGATTTCCTCTTCACGGGCAAAACAAAAGTTGATCCTAGTGGCTGCTTTTCAATAACCGAATCTATCAGCAAGAGATTACCTATTCATCGTTTCGATTTTCTCGCACTGACTCCATAGGTTTAATCTGCCTGGTGCTAGCTAACTTGAATGCCTAAGCTGATGTTCGTTGCCACGGGTATAGTTATTGGCTCGGACGGTTTAGAATGGGAAAGCTGAAAATATGTAGCATAGCATATTTCACATGCATGTTAATTGAAATCAGATCGATATCTACGGTATGGCTCTTATAGTTCGCAACTCTTCACTTCGGCACTTTCCACCTTCGTGGGATTTGCAATTGGAATAGAGTCGATTTTCGATTCATCAGCTTGGTAAGGTATCGGTTGTTGGCTATGAATGAAACCTCTCATAAACCCGGGCGGAAATGGATATCCGGATGAGAATAAATTCCCAGCATCATCGCCAGTATCGGAGTTGAAACTGCCATCGGCGAGCTTCGTCCACGCGGTGATATATCACTTATTTAATACCGGCGGTTTGTTGAAAATGGTATTTTGAAAACATAGACGAGAGGTAGATCACAGTGCTTCAATAAATATTAAACCTACCACGAAATATTGCATCGCATTTCGCGTGGGTCGTCGAAAATGGTCATTGTTCACCAATAGGTCAATTTGTAACTTCGGATGGGTCAATTTACAACTCAAGCTTTCGAAATTGCCACCGTTTGGCGATATCAAACGCCATCAAAAGCCCCATCAGGCTCATCGTATCCACAGGACACATCAATCAATTTTCATCAATGGCTGCGCTTGGCAGTACCTCCATTTAACCGCAAATACAACGGTAATCCTTCGCATCCACGCACATCGAATCGAATTCTAATCATCGTGTTCGGTCGATTTTGAAACTAGCCGACGATAACCACACTACTGCTTGCCTTGCACCGTCAACGATCTGATTATGGGCTTAAAAATAGTGGCTAGCGTTTAATGGTTTCGGCTTTCGGGACCTGCAGAGCATTTTGCAGCATCATCGTCGCATTTCTAAACGCGTGCTCGAAGGACCAATCATTGCGTTTAACTAATTAAAATTACTTGGATCATCTCTTTCGCGAATTTCGGCTCGGTGGCTGAAAATGGGCTGTGGAGTGAGTTTTCGATAGTTGGAATCTGATTATGGCGTAACCTAGGCCGCGGAAAGGACTACCCTTTGTGTTTTAGATTTGATGCAGTGTAATCGGCGATATCGTCCCCGCCTAATGAGACACTATGTTGCAATATTTCAGGGGAACATGGGATTATCCTGATGTAAATTGTGTCCTGTTGGGAATTAATGATGGTGATTGAATGTTGTGAAGTAACTATTAGTTTTGATAGAATTTTGAAGCTTTTACGGGGCTGGCGAGGGTTTGAGTTAGGGGATATCTAAAACCTCCCAATTCCACATTGTAAAAAAGGTTGTTCATTCATAACTTCACGGAAATCTTTCTTTCCCAACATTTTACAAACATAAAATAGTATTTTTTTTGTAAAATTCATAGTTTTTAAGTGTACAGAAAACACTTTTTGTCTTATTCTTGTGGAAATATACTGTTAATTAAACTACTGTTAGTTAGAGGGTGCTACGCATTTTTTCAATCGCGCATTTATAAAAGTGAACACCCTCATACTGTTGATGCGGCAAAATGCGCCAAATTCCGTTGTATGAAGGGCCAAAAAACGGGGGCGTGGACCCTTAAGTAGAAGCACTTAAAGAATCTCCTTCCAACGAAATGCTCTTATTATAGGAAATGAACAGTAAGCAATACACATTAGGATTTCCGTCTGGTGGTTTTTAAAAATAAGGCCAGCCAACTCACTGTAGACTGTCCCAAAGAGGGTATCGAAAAGTAGTTATAAACACACTGAAAATTTTTTTTGGTGAAGTAGCTTTCACGCGTTTCGTAAACATGGATTTTGTACATAGAACAAATGTATTCATATAATTACACCTTTTGTATAATGCATGAAATGAATTTCGTGAACACCAGCCAATCGTTGTTTCTCTTTTATCGTACTCAAGCATAATGGTGTTGCTGCTGGCATGGGCGGGAATAATTTATATATTCCAAAATATTGATTAAAGCACTTTTGAGAGTTTTAACTTCAGACTCATTAATCAAGTATCTTATCACGAGTCACCATGGCGTAGTGAGATCCAGCACGGATTCGGTAACAGCTCTTCCCAAAAATACAGGATCGAATCCCATGTCAGAGACATTAAAAAAACTACAAAGTACAGCCCCATTGAGTTGTTCGAAATGATGACGTTCCCAAGCAACACAAATCCTAATAATTGGTTACAGTGACCTATTTGTGACTTAATTGAGTAGCATTGGAGTAAAATCTGCTGTATTGCAACAAATGTGCTGCTAGGGTAGGACTACGCAACTAAATGTCAGCCATTTGGTTTGTACAATGCTATATCCTTGAGTTAACATTTTCAGGCGTTACTTTTTTCCAGGCGTTGTAATACAAGCAACTTGGTATTCTGATGAATTTGGTGCTCAATGACATAGAAACGATAGAAAAACAAGTAGGACATATTTTTCGAGACGTACTAGGTCGTCCAACCTGGCCTAAAGCTTAGCACTTAAGATTTACAGTAGCTTTATCCACTATAGAATATTATAATATGTATTCAAAAATTCAATGAATGTCCTGGAAGACCAACAGACATTATGAGATAATCTTGTGATATTCTATGCCAAATAAACTAACTTAACTTTGTAAAGCCCATAAAGCTACTGTTAAAATTGTACCTTAAGTTTTGAAGGACATCTGTGGACGTTTCAGAAACTTCATTGAATATGTTTGAAAATCTATCATTACTTTGTAAGGCCCAAAAGGCTGCGGTTACTCCTGTAAATCTTAAGTTCAGTCAGTTTTGATGAAATTGAACATCCCAAGATACTCTGATAATAACTGGTGACTTTACTGAAGATTCACTGAATGTATTTGAACACATATTGTCATCTTTTAAAGTTTACAATTACAGGGTTATTACTTTTACGACTGTAGTTCCTAACTTCTATATTCAACAGCAATTTTGGTGACCTGGAACATCCCAAGATATCTCATTATATCTTTTTTCATTCCAAAAAGACTCGCTTAATTTGGTCAAATACATATTGTTACTTTGTTCAATCCAGAAAGCTACAGTTACAGTTGTAGATTTTTAGTTTGAAACTCAAGATTGTTTGAATAACCTAGAACATCCGAAGATTATCCCATAATAGTGTTCTTCCAAGATATTTAGTGAATATGTTTCAATACACATCGGGAATTTACATAGCCTAGAAAGCTTTTGTTGCAACTGCAAGTCCAACATTCTGATCTCAAGGATAGTTTGGATGACCTAGCAGATGTCATATTGCATTATAATGTCTGTTGATCTTTTAGAATATTGATTGAGTATGTTTGAATATTTATTGTAGCTTTAAATTGCCCAAAAATTACTGTTACAACTGTAAATCTTTAGTTCTGAACGCCAGGACAGTTTGGATGCCCAAGACCATCACAAGATTATCTTCTTGTGTATTTTTACATTAAAAATAGTCACTAAATATGTTAGCATATGTGACGTTACCTCATGTATATTGTTGAATATTGTTAAATACATATTGTCCATTTGCATACTCCAAAAACCTACTGTTACAACTGTATATATTATGTCCTGAACTCAAGGACAATTTGGATAACCTAGATCATGCCAGTTTATCTCATAATGTTTGTTTTTAAGTTCGAAAATATTCACTGACTATACACTTAGAAGTGTTTTACCGAATTCTCAACAGCTGAACGTTCGGTAATCCGATTTTACGGAGTTCGGTGAAATTTTACAGATATCTGTAAAAAAATTACCGGATTTCGGTAAAATTTCACCGAAATCCGTAAAATCAGATTACCGAACGTTCAGCTGTTGAGAATTCGGTAAAATTTTACAGATTTCTGTAAAAAAATCTAAGTGTGTATAGTACTAAGCGTAACTGTGTATAGCCCAAAAAGCTATAGTTACTACTGTAGATCTTAAGTTCTGAACTCAACGACAGTTTGGATGACCTAAAACATCTCAAAATTTTATCAAATAATTACTGTTGACCCTCCGAAAGATTCATTGAATATGTTTGAAAACATATCGTTATCTTATATAGTCCTAAAAGCTACTATTACAACTGTAGGGTTTTGAAATCAAGCACATTTTGGATAACCTTGAATATCCCAGAGAGATACAGAAATATTTAACGATTATCAACGAGAAATTAACTATACGTATGAATATGTACCATATTCTAAAACAACGCTTTGTACTATTTAAAAGGCATTTATTTTTTCTTCTTGAATTTATTCATATTCAGGATGTTCTAGGCCGTCAATTAGGCCTTAAACTTTTTTTTATTTTGGCCAGGTAGACAAATATATGTTTAGCTCCAAAGATAGTGTACATTTTAATTCAGTTTGTGATTTTATCCAGCCATTTTTCTTTTGAGGTCATGTTTGATCCCTTAGGCCTAAAGAGGTTAATATACTTTTCAAGACAAGGCTTAACATTAATGAATTCTTCACTAGTGTTTAGCTAAAAATCATCCAAGTTCTCTAATAAAATTGAGGCGTAGAAAAATTTCCGATCGATTGGTGTAAATTTTTTGAAAATCTCTCGAGAAACGGCTGAGATATTAACGCTCAAATCCTCACCACTTTTCGTGACGGTCGCAATGCCTTTTTTTTAAATCGTCAAAAATACATTGGACAACCGGTTGCATTTTTGTTTCAAATACATTTCGAGTCGATATAGTAGATTGGTCAATCCTTCATGCAACCACCAGAGAGACGGTTATTTTTAAATTTGTGACAAAATGTTCGTAGCTCTTTGTATTGTTTTCGTACAGCTTCGTAGCTTTTGACAGTTGCGCGTGTAACTTTAATTACGAATGTATCTTCATTAAAAGTACAAATCACAAAAATTTACTTGTAGTGCATTCAAAAATTTAACAAAAAACAAAAACTAAACGCAATTCTGTAAACTTTCAGTGCCTTTTATGCACTTCCAGAACGCTGAAGACTAGTTTTTCATCCAAGTCTGACATGTTACAGGGTACTGCGGTGGACCTAAAGCGGTGTCCCACATAAAATTAATTCACGGAAAAAACGCTGTAGAAAACTACCTAGTTGTCCGATCCTTTTCAAACATTCAGAAAATAAAATATAACCCATTAGTAAGCTTTTGGAATATTCATTTTGTTCAATTTCAATACTACACCCGTACGCTCGCACCTTACTCTTAACTCCACTTCTAGGTTCTAAACAAAATCTTGCTGCAGCTTCTTCTGTACGAAAACCCACGTTTTCTGCACGTTTTTCTCAGACTTGACCTCCATGGGATACTTTTGTATTGCCTTCTTCATAACAGCCTCAGTATATTTCGATGGGCTTTGGGAGATATGTCCTTGGGTCACAAAAAGTGACCCCATTGATTTCGTATCACTCCAGAACAACATTTGAATAGTGGCACGAAACTTGATATGGCCAGAAGGTCGTAGGGCCGTCGTGTTGCTTCAACAGAGGAAGCTAACGGTTCTGTAGAGACTCCTTGAGGTAGATCTCCCCGTCTACAGTCCCTGCAGTCAGAAACGGCACACTCCGTTTGGCACATGAGCAGATCACATGCCAAATCATGTATTTTTTGGCAAACTTTGGAAGTTTCTGCTTCCTAACGTCCTCTAGAACATCAAACTTGTTCTGGGCGGTGAAGAACAGTAGCTCCGGAAGCTGCCGGAAGTCCTCCTTGACGTAAATCTCATCATCCATGATTAGACAATGAGGCTTTGTCAGCATCTGGGTGTACAGTTTCCGGACCCGTGACTTTCCCATCGTATTTTTCTGTTCGTCACAATTTGGAGACTTCTGCTTTTTGTACGCATGCAGTCCCTCCCGGTCCTTGTCTCTCTGAACGAAAAACTTGAACAGAT
>JASCZW010001410.1:0-34663 GCA_034211315.2 Aedes japonicus | reverse complement strand
CCGATTTTTTCAATAGTTTACCATTACCCGCACGAAACTACCCATGCACCATCGATCATAGTAACCCATGAGTCAGCAGACAAAATTTGACAGCTCTATCAGTCGAATTCTAACCATGGTGGCAAAAACAGTGGCGCAATACCGTTCAGAAGTGTGCGTGTTCAGAGACCGGCACTCCGCCACGTCGTAAACGGACATCGTGCGGCACTTTGTGGACGCCGGATACGCCCGTTCCGACATCTACAACATCTTGGTACTATTAGACAACAATCAGAGCATCGAAAGAAAGCCTGGGGCCGTATTTTGGAACTCGAAACGAAGAACTTTTTCTCACAAGCGTTCGTACAAAAAGTTGTTCGTTTCGAGATCCAAAATGCGGCCCCTGGTTCCGGACGGCCGACGACCCTGACAAGGAGCTCCAAAGGATGCTGAAGAGGAAGACCGAGGGTATTCGAAGAATAAAACTGTACTGCTGCGGAACCATTACATAAGATTGAACATGATCTATAAAAGCGTGGGAAGGAGATGCTTCAATAGTTATCGGGCTGGAATACAACGAAGACTCAAATCCCATCCTTAATTCTTTTGGAGTTATATCAAACAGCAGCGTAAAAGAGGATGAGATGGCTTCCTTCGTCAATGATGTGGGGTGCCACAGTAGCCTACGAGCCACAAGTCATATGTGATCTGTTTGCACTCAAAATTTTCTCGCATTTTCTCGAATGAATGGCTTACTGGACACACAGATAACACATCGGCATCTAGTAACACTTCAATCTTCAGGTTTAGTTATGCCAGATATAACCGTTGATGATGATTCCATTTTAGCAGCCTTAGCACGTAAGCTGAAACCGTCAACGTGCTTAGGGACCCGATGGAATTCCGGTTGCTCTCTCTTGCAGAAAATTGCATTAACAGCTTGCTCATCCCTCTACAGAGGATGCGCAACCGCTCGCTTTCGGATGGAGTGTTTCCTCTCTGCTGGAAAAAATGCGTTCATGCTTCCGAGTACACAAAAAAGGTGTTAAGAAAAATGTAGACAATTATCGTGGAATATCCTTATTATGCGCCGTTTCCAAACTCTTCGGAGCTTCGCTGGCGATGAGACAGACTGTTCTTCCATTGCCAGGCAGCATCTGAGTCCGGATCAGCATGGTTTTTTCCCCAGTCGTTCAGCAACGTCAAACCTATTGTGTCTCACTTCTTGCTGACGGATAGTATGTTGATCGAGCACAAACGGACGTACTTTATTTGGACCTATCTGCAGCATTCGACAAGGTTAACCACCAAATTGCTGTGGCGAAGCTTGAAAAGGTTTGGAATGCATGGAAGACTTTCAAATTGGCTGCATTCTTATTTGATTGGTCGTCACTCGCAAGTAGTCATAAGTGAATCCACCTCAGCATCAATTTCCTATCACGTCAGAATTCCACAAGGCAGTCATCTTGGACCACTCATCTTTCTTATTTACTTCAACGACGTGAACGTAGTTCTGGCTGGACCAAGACTTTCTTTTGCGGACGACTTCAAGCTTTTACCTCAACATTCGCTCCAGAAGCTGACGCGCATTTTCTGCAACAACAGTTGGACTCTTTCGTTGATTGGTGCCAAAGGAATCGTATGACCGTTAATCCTGAAAATGCTCGACTATTACGTTTTCTCGATTGAAGAATCCGATGAGTCCACAATTATTCCTTCGCTGGAGTTGTGTTGGAAAGAGTGGATCAAATCAAGGACTTGGGAGTTATTCTAGACTCCCAATTGACGTACTAAGCAACATGTGTCATTCATAGTGAACAAAGCCTCAAAAAACCTAGGGTTTATTTTCCGACTAACAAAAGAGTTCACCGACATTTACTGCTTAAAGCGCTCTACTGTGCCTTGGTTCGTTCGACTTTGGAATACTGTTCAACTGTTTGGAGCCCTCACTACCAAAATGGAATCGAAAGAATTGAATCAGTTCAACGGCGGTTTATTCGATTTGCACTACGACGGTTGCCGTGGAATGATCCAATTTGTCTGCCAAGCTACAGAATCGGTGTCGACTAATAAGGCTGGATACTCTAAGTACACGAAGGAATGTTGCGAAGGCTCTTTTTATTTCCGACATTTTGCAGAATCGAGTGGATTGCCCCGAAATCCGAGGTCAAATAAATTTTTGTCCGACCTAGAGCCTTGCGAAACAATCACCTGCTGCAACCATTACATCACCGCACTAATTACGGACAAAACAGCGCTATTACTGGCCTACAAAGATTTTTAATCGGGTGGCAACGGAATTTGATTTCAACATTCCACGTGATACACTTCGTACTAGATTTTTAATGTGTTTAGATAAGCTTTTAATGTGTTATTTGTATGTTTATGTCTTTTTTATGAGATCAACAACACATCATTGGGGCAAAGAAGCCTGTTGATGTACAATATTAAATAAATAAATAAATAAAAGTGGCTACGTCGCTGCGTGCGCTTGGCCGGGAGGTCGGTTCAACCGACCAAACAGTGAAAAACACCTGGCGAACATGAACATACATGTCAGGAAGCGGATGTTTGCGTTCACTGATTTCGGAGCTGCAGGCAATGACGACCCAGCGGCAGCGGCTGAATAAGATGGTCAACTCGATATTCCCGGCGAATCACGACGTGGCGGTGGTGATGGTTGACGAGACCTATCTCACCCTGGTTGGCAACGACTGGCAGGGCACTTCGTATTTTACTTCCTCCACGAAGGAAGTGTGCTCCAAGGTGAAGTTCATTTCACACACTAAGTTCCCCAAGAAGGTGCTGCTGTGGCTGACAATCAGCGAGAAGGGGATGTCAAAGCCGCTCTTCTTTCGCTCCGGACTGGCCATAAGCGGGGAAATTTATAGTACGAAATGCCTGCCGGAAGTTGCGTCGTTCATCAAAAAATACCATAAGAGCGAAGACGCGGTGCTCTGGCCGGATCGGGCGTCGGCCGATCGGAGAAAAGAAGCTTAAAAACATGCCTTCACGCATGTTTTTGTCCGCCATGGTGAATGTTCCAGTTAACTGCCGGAAGGGCTAAGAATTTTTTTGCAAGTAAGCTTAAATAATTAACTTCCATGGGAAATTTATCAAAAGCAATTATCTGTCTTAGCTTTCTTTTATCACCATCTGAAAAAAAAGTCCATTTTTTTTAATGCAAACGTTATAACAACTGTATAACTGGGAGACACGTGGTTTTTATCACATCACTTGGTGCCTCTTTGAAATCCAATAAGTGGCAGATGAATGTTGTTTTTCTATTTTTTTTTTGAAATGGTCGAGCGTCGATGATTACCATCCCGCAATCTCTGTTCGCTTGAAAGAATTGTACAATGCACGCCCGCAGTACTTCCTGTTTTGACAACATGTTGTTAACAACTGAACATATTGGAGTGAAAGCGGTGATATGTTTTTGAAAGCATTATGGTTCTAATAGAAAAGTATTGAAGTCATTCCCGTTATTTGGTGGCCACCCGTTACGTTTATTTAACAAATCCAAATAGAAACCCTTGACAGGATCACCCACATTCTCAATAACCTTCAACAGGCGGTAGCGGAAGCGATAACATACCTTCGTAACATACGAATCCGACATTGAGTCCCATGCCACATACGCTCATATCGACTGAGTTTTTGGGAGGACTGTATGTTCTTTTTGCTCCATGCTTGATTCTATCTATAGCTATGACATGGAGCTGTTTAAAACCAACATCCTTATGGTCATTAAAGTAAGCTCTGGTCCATGGGAGAAATTGTCCATGTAAACTCCAGTGTTGGCCTTAACACCAGCTTTAAGGAAAACTGGAGGCATTTTCAACCCGTTCGACGAAACTGCTCCGAACACCATGACTCCGGCGAAAAGCTTTGTTGTTAACTTGAATTTTACGTTTTCTGGTATATCCTAGATCATCGGAGCGAAATGGTGAACAGTTTCTCGTCATATAACACGACGATCGGATGCTTCTTCTTGCATTTCAAGAGAGTGTTTACACTGAAGCAAGTCAGTGCAAGTCAGTACTCCGAGATACTCATAGAGATGTGTTCGACTTCGATATTCCTGTGATTACATTGGATCTTACTAAATCCGCATTCCAGAAGCTGAAATTCTCGGCCCAGCCGGTATAATGATATACGGCATACAGTATATACTGAAAAGATGCTCTGCAGTATTTACCATTCCTCATTTGTAGCTCAATTTTCAATATTTTCTTATGCCTTTCTCCATGCCAAAAATTATCGAGGTATCACATTTCGTTCTGTGCCTATTAAAAAGTCTTTGACATTATCGTCAACGACTTGTTGTTTTCAAATTCAAGCTGCAGACACCACACTTCTCCTGACCAACATAGATTTCACCCCAAATCGCGATCAGTTTCAACCAACGCGTTAGTTTATTCAAGTGTGAGGGAAAAATTGGGTTAAATTGGCAAAATGGACCACTTCCTGGCATCCGGTCAAAGTGAAATTTGTTCCATTCAGTTCGTCAGCTTTTTCTGCAAATTTACAGAGCATTTGGGTTTAATATAATAGCACCAAGTTTTGTATTTGGGTTATAAATCTAGTTTGCATATAAAATGAGGGGAGAAATGGCCAAAATGTGACACTTACTGTGGTCAACTCTAAATGAGACCAACACCATTCGATTTCTCGCATTTATTCCCATCATAAAAGCTATTTTTCAGGACTCCAATCCTGCGGCGTCTAAATGAATGTGATTTTGGTTCCATTCTTGCTCACTGTGCAACGTTGCAACTTTCGTTTGTCCGTAGCTCCGGAATATGGAAGCTGGAGCTCAGATCGACGCTGTTTTCACGGATCTTAAGGTATACTTTTAGAAAAGCTAGGCAAGTTTGGCGTGCCGGATAACTTAGTTCTTTGGTTCAACTCTTACCTCACGGATGTGAAGATCAGTTCAGTTCAATCGTACTAGTTCACTAACATGTCGGGCGTCAACCTCAAGGCAGCAATTTGGGACCATCGCTGTTCTCTATCTTCTTCAACGAGGTTGGCTTGACACTTCAAACTTTAAGTCGTTCTACGCAGGTGACGTCAAGACGTGTTTCATGGTCCCACCTGTTTAAAACGTTGCACTGTTCGATCGTGCATTCTGTCTGAGTTTGGAGCCGTGGTGTTATGCCCGTATGAATCAATCTGGATTACTAGAATTGAATCAGTCCAAAGGAAATTTGTTTGTTATGTTCTCTTTCATCTATCGTAGCACGCAACTATGTTGGCGGAAACGTACCTCAGACTTTAGGCTGAAACTGGAACGCGTGGGCTTGTGATTAATGCGCTGAAAACAAAATACATGAGGGGAAGAGGCTCACGAGAAAACAATGTTAGCCTCCTATCATGAGTTCAGATCTACGGTGATAAAATCGAGGTAGTAGACGAATTCGTATATCTGGGCTCATTGGTGACCGCCGATAACGACACCAGCATAGAAATACAAAGGCGTATTATGGCTGGAAATCGTGCCTACTTTGGACTCCGACGGATGCTAAGATCGAACAAAGTTCGCCGAGCTACAAAGTCGACCATCTACAAGACATTAATTGGACCGGCAGTTCTCTACGGCCTCGAAAAATGGACGTTGCTAGTGGAGGACCAATTCGTCCTTGGTGCTTTGAACGGAAGGTGCTGCGTACGATCTACGGTGGAGTGCAGATGGAAGACGGAACGTGGAGTAGACGAATGAACCGCGAATTGCATCAGTTGCTGGGATAACCTTCCATCGTACAAATTGATAACAACCGTCGACTACGATGGGCAGGGCATGCCGTAAGAATGTCGGACGATAGCCCAGTTGAAATGATTCTCGAAAACGAACCGTATGAGAAGAGGCGCAGCACGAGCAAGGTGGATCGATCAAGTAGAAGGTGGCCTGACGCAGACAGCGAGGCTGGCGAGGTACATCCAAGGACCGAATCCAATGGAGACAATTTCTGTGTACAGCAGAGGCCACACCGGCCTAGGTCTGATTGGTAAGGTGGTATCTACCGTAGAATGATCCAGTCAACCTTCCACCGTACGAGGATCGTTGCTTACACTTGGGTATTGAAACAATGAAACACAGTACAGTCCTTGCGGCTAAAGTGCTACAAGGTAAAAACCGACTCTCCAGAAATTCTGACTGATCTCGATATCTACGCTTCTGTGCGAGCTCTCCGAACAAAGAGTTTCCTGCAAATCGAACTTCGTGCTGGAATTTACAGCCTGCTCGATTCTATAAGATTTATTTCATCACAGTTCAACGAATTCTACGCCCTGTTCGACTTAAAAAAAAGGAATTGCAACGAATAATTAACATGGAAGAACTTCGAACCGAAACAATCGGCATGGACCTAGGCAACGTTTGACTTCAACTGTACATCAGAAACCTACACTTTTAGAAATTATGAGTTTTACACGTGACGTAATTCATGTTTGTAAAAACTCGACAAATGCGCAAGTCGACAAAAGATGTGTTTGGTTGAATTTAATGCCTCACATCTTTCAACTCATTCTTATGAGCTAAAGGACGCTTGCATGTGTCGGTCTTAGGGGACAAAAATTTACATGACATTTTTGTAGCGAATACCATCACCAGATTTAGCGTAGTTAAAGACGCTAGTTCGAATATTGAGGACTGTTCATTGATGGCCAAGATACCAGACAAAAGATTCTTTTATAAAAGTTTTAAACCGACCAGTTTTACCTAAACTCCACGTCTTGGATGAGAGCAACCTGTGGTTCCAACAGGTCAGTGACACGTCAACGAAGTTCTGTATGAGCAATTGCCGAGCATGGTTAATCCGCAACTGACCACCAAGATCGTATGATTTAACACTGCTAGACTTTCTCTTAAGTGGTTATGGTAAATTCTAGGTCTATGCCAATAAGCCGCAAACCACCAATGCCCTCAAAGTGAACATTACTGAAGCCATCAAGGAGAGCCCCAGAGTCATTGAAAAAATGGACATCTCGGATGCACGCCACGAAACGGAGGTCAGATGGCCATTTGAACGATGTCATATGTCATACATGATGGTTTTGATAGGTCTTTTAAACAAAATATAAATCTCTTCAATATCTCACACACAGTTTGTGTTATTCAACATTGATGCTAGGAAACGCTTAAAGGATAACCCTCTATGATACAAGTATCACAAATAACATTGCCAAAACCATCCAGCTTTATTAAGTTTAATTCAAGTTTTATGAAAGCCACTGAAATCAACATGGTTTTATTATGGCACCCGGATTTTTGATGTAAGTATCTCTGTTAAAGGTTTTTTTTCGACTTCACGAATTGAATGACATGCTGTTTTGAAATGCTTGTTCAGGACTCATTCATATAAGTTTATTATAGTCAAACCATTTTGCCCTCCAGTAAATGCATCAAACGCCAAATTGGTTTTATAGTAGTCATTGGTGAAGATAAATTGGCTTTTTGGCAAAACTGTGATTTTTTCCCAATCGCCATATTGAAATGTAAGAAATAAATAAAATGTGGAACAATAAATACACCATATATTAAATTTTAAGCAAATGAACTGTAGATCGGAGACTAGTTTCGGTAGTCTGTACAAATTTATGATTATTTTTTCGAATATATTTGCTTAAATGTTGTATTGGTTGTTTTAGACTCGTATAATTTCCGAGGCGCATTAATTGTCGACTCTTATCGTGCCAATATTTACCATAAAACTCATTAGGCATATGATACGCTGTAGAAAATCCCTATTTGTACTGGATATTTTGCTATCAAAGAAAAATTTGCAGCAACACAAGAACTTTTTCTCTAGATATTATTTACTGCTAAGTGAGTTAGAAGAGCAGAGAATCGAACAGAGCAGAACAAGGAAAACCAACCACGATTACAGTGAAGTTTGGCAGCTATGGCCATTTGGCCGTATGCTGGTTTTCATGGCAGCCAATAGGTTTTATGAAGGTTCTTAAGAAGTCACTACATGAGGTGGCGTATTGGTTAACATCCATGCTCTCACGCTTTAGTCACGAGTTCGAATCTCACCCCGGAGAAGTTACGAAAATGCCCAAAAGTGGTGTTTGACTGACTACGACGGATATGAATCAGCCCGAGGCTGAAAATCTCGATTATCAAGACAAAAAACCTTCACTACAACATTTTTAAAATCTCAATAGTCTTAAAAAGGGTTTATTAACTTATTTTACAACTTTCTATGAGGGGCCACTTGGTAGGAATTTTGGCTTGAAAGAAGCAAAAGAGGAGGTGTTCGTAGACAAATCAGTTGAATGTAGTTTTATCAACCAAGCTGGGAGGAGTGCTATACGGTTGGAATAAACCAAAATAGTTACTTTCTGATGTAGGTCTTAAAATAAGTTTTTGATTTTCATGGAGAAGAGTCTTACTAAAAAAAGCTCGATAAACAAGATGAGTCTTGTAGGGGGCGGGGAAAGAACACCAAATGATTTTTGAGTGATCCCATAGCTGTTGTGATAAAATACCATAAACAAGCAGATATTTCTTTCCGTATCAAAATCCAATCATGCACATGAAAACATGACCGTCCCGTTCGACAGTTTCCTCAAAGCTTAAAGCTCCACCACGGCCTAAGGTGCACTATTTGTTCTAGGAACAACCCTTGAAGGTGCTTTAATCAGCTTCTATCGTTCGAAATCCGCCTTTTCTCTCTCTCCGCTCCACAGAAATCCGCTCACTCTTTTTGTTCGTTGGTGTGGCCTGCTGTAGAGTTGCACCGCAACAGCCGTTGCTGGAAAGATTCTCAACCCCCACAGCTGACCAACGTTCACGCGCTGGGAAATCTCTCACCGTCATCGTGCTTATGCCGGCGAAGATCCCTTGTTGTGTACGTTGCTGCCGACGTTGGCGTCGTCGCCACACTGGACCCGACAAGTGCGCTTTGAGAGGGTCTCATATAAAAGCATTGGTAATACGATCCAGCTCAATTAGTTTGTTTAAAAATTCCTAACAGAAACACGCGTTTCCACCCGCCAAATTTTGGTCAAACCCAGTGTCCCAGCCAATAGACGACGGACCGATCCACCTCCAGAACGGTCCAACGGTGATTGGAGGTGCACAGTGTTATTACCCTGACCATAGTTGCCCGCGGATATCCTTCTAAACAGGACCTCTCTCGAAAACAAAAATAAACATTTCTCTTGCGAAAGATTTGCGAAAGGAGAAAAGTGGAAATCGTGTGAATCAGAAAGAAGAGTGTTTTTGTGTGATAAGAATAGCGGATAAGAGGATTATTAGTGACACAAGTGTAACGACGCATAAAAGAAGGAAATTGCTGTGAAGAAAGTTTTCCTTTGAATTGTTGGAAGTGACCTTTTCAAAGTTACAAGTGTTCAACTTTGTTCAGTGAAAAGCAGAATTTTGAGGATAATACCCAAACTATCAAGTAAGTAATAATATAGTGAATAAAGAACAAATCTTTGGGATAAATGTGAAAGTCATCCCGTAGCTGTTCTCAAAACACCTCTAATCAAGCATGAAATTTAATAGTCCATACAAACCAGTTTTTTTGCATAGAAGAACACATATTATTTGACGAACGGCTCAATTAACGAAACTGCAGCTAGTCAATAGTGCGCGACGAACGCCGCATTTCCACACGGTTTGAAAGTGGATACGTCCTACCTTCAGCCGCCGAACGAAAGGTTACCCTTCTGCGTTTCTGTGTGTTGCTTTTGAAGGGTGCTTGTTGTGACTCACCAAACCAAAGCGCGGCAACAACAACAACGGGGTATAGAATTAGCCAAAATAAAAAGGACGCGCTCATAGCCAACAGCGCAAAGCCTTGAAAAGAGAAGCTCGTTCAATCAGCTGGTGCTGCTGCTGCTGATGCAGTCGGAAGGTGCTTGATGTCTAATGCCGCCACAATGAAGCGCGATGGAACGAACAACAGCGTGTGTGATCGTGGCAGGCGACGACCTTTCCTTTTTGTGTAAATTAATCATATGCGAATTGTTTGGATAGACGGCATCGCGCCGGCTATTGTTTCAGATTCTTAAAGCTGCTCTTGAAAGCGATCGTTTTCGATGAGATCCATTTTTATCGCCTGATACACCTTGGGATATGAAATCGGTTCTTATGGATTTTTATGGATCCCTATTAATTTCGGGAGTTTTTTTCTTTTTCGACTTAAAAATTAATGTACGGCTCCGTGAGCTAATAAACAATTATTTTAATATCACATATGTACGGCAATATTTTTTACAATTTTTTTTTTCATTTCTTTTTTTTTCTTTATTTGTTTCGTGTGTAACACTTTACGGAGCCGAATTTGTTCAACATATGTTTGTCGTTTGTTATGTTTCAACTAACTGACAAGACCTCTGAAAAAAGTGGAAAAAATGAGATCGAAGATTATTTGCTTATAAGTCTGTGAAACCTGCAAAAATGCGTTAGGCAAAATTAAAAATAACGTATAAATAAGATAAGCATATAGTTTTATGGTTTTCTTTCACTGGGTATTCTGTGAAAAATGCACTAAAAATTATCTTTGCCAACATTTCGACAGACTTCGACTTTTGCCGGATATTGCCCATCTTTTTCATACACAGATAAAAGAAACATTGAATTTTCTGCGATATCTAATGCACATAAAGAGAATGCTAGTTTTGCAGAAAATAATGGATATTTCATGTAAATTCAAGCCAGATAACGCCTAAATCTAGCCTGTATGAAAAATCAAAATATTGTTGTATGGCACATGAAATATTGCAAACAATTTCGTTGTTTACATACCTCCTTGACTAAGAATAAAACGAAGAGGAATTTTACGCGCTTGTTGAGATTAATTATTTTTTACTGTGTACACACTAAAGGTTGTCCACGTTAACCCTTAAATGCGCACGATGCTGAAAGAATATCATAAAAAATAAATTTCTTTTCAAACACGTCCACTGCTGTCAAACTAACAAAATGCGTCGATGCAGTGCTCTCAGTTCACACGACTGCTTCATCGAAGCCTATACAACAGTTACACGGGATTATTTCCCCAAAAGGAATATAATTGATTTATTTTTAAGCGTTCTCCGGTATGTTGTTTTAGAGCAACACAGATAAAAACATTGAACACAGATAGAAACATTGAATTTTCTGCGTTATCTAATGCACATGAAGGGAATGCTAGATTTGGCAGAAAATAATGGGAAATTTTATGTGGATATAAACCAAATAACGCCTGAATCTAGCCTGTTGTGTGAAAGATTGCAAACATTCTTGTATGGCGCATGAAAGATTGCAAACAAATTCGTTGTTTACGCTTTATTTGGCTTGTAATTAAACGAGGGGAAATTTTACGCGCTTGTTAAAATTAAGATTTTTTTTCTGTGAACATTGCGCATTTAAGGGTTCAAATGACAGTTTAAAAAATTGTCTTGAATTTTTTTGGAGCAAGAAATAAAACAGTTTTGCTAAGTTTTGCATGTTAAATTTATTCAACTTCATATGCCATTACTTTTCTATTGATACTCTCCATGGGATATTGTACAATATTAGAACCGACAAGTTTATGTACATTGACCCATGCTTTCTTCAATTCCTGATCTGTTTTGGCTGTTTTAGGATGTTTGTATAATTCCTGCTTCACAATATCCCAATATTTTTCAATTGGTCTCAACTGTGGTGTGTTTGAAGAATAAAGGTCCTTGAGTACAAAGTTGACCTCTTTTCTTATACCGTCCCAGCACATGTCTTGAGTAGTGGCATGACACCAAGTATGCCAAAAACATGAGTGGGCTTATACCGACCTCAGCAACGGAAGGAGATCATTTTGTAGACATTCCTTTACGTATATTTGGTTATCCTGCACGAATAAATTGCCTGCCAAATCATGGATTTCTGGGCATTTTTATGCGTCCGTTTGTGATCTGGGATATGAAAGGTGTCCACAGTTAAATTGCATCACTTTCAATAAGCTGTAACGTTTCGCCCTTTGGGATGATTTCAGCGAAATTTTAGGTGGAATGACCTCAGCGTGTATTGAGTTTCATTAGTGAAATGTGTCGTTATTTCGAAAATTGAGTCAAAGGAACAGCAAGTGCGCGAGAACATTTTGCACACGCACCTCGACATCCCACCTCATTAGCAACGAGCCATGGGAAAGATGTTGAAAATTCACCAGTCTACAGTGTCTTGTGTCATAAAACGTTTCAGGGAACGATCGGAAGAAGGTGAGTGGTAGAAAAAGTGTTCCGTACTGTGTGAAGGACCACAAGTGAGTGGTTGCTGCCTTGAAACGCAAACCCAACTGTTCCGTTCGGGATGTCGCGAAAAAGCTGCACTTGACTAAAAGATTCGTGCAGAAAGCCAAGAAACGAGCCGGGCTCCGTTCGTTCAAAGTTCAGAAAGCTTCAAACCGAAAAACAGACTAGGACAGCTAAAACATGGTCATGAATGAATTCCGTTTCTCAAACACACAACGTTCCTACATTTTTTTGGCCGGACCTAGGCTCTTGTCACTACTCCAAGGATGTTTTGGAGTGTACAAGAAGAATGGTGTCAATTTCGTGCCGAAGGATCTTAATCCCTCAAACTCTCCAGAGTTGCGGCCAATTGAAAAATATTGGGCTATAATGAAGCACTTCGTAAGCGTCCTAAAGTTGTCACTACAGAACAGGAAATGTTGAAGTCATGGTTGAAAGCGGAAAAAAATGTCCGTTCAAGCGTTGCACCAAATCTGGTGCATAGGGTATAGAAGAAAGTTCAAGCTTTTGGATTTGATAAAGAAATACAGTGAAATAAAAATACCTAAACCAACATTATAGATTGTATATTATTCCCTGAATATTTCATAACAATCGGTTGAGAGACTTGTTTTTGAGGATGAGTTTAAAGTGATGCAATTTAACTGTGAACACCCTTTAGAACTGTCTCTTGGAGTGTAGAACTGGTGACCTGGAATCTTCTGAAAATTCACCCTTGTATGGGTATCATCATTCATTAAACAACAGTGTTTTTCTCGTCCGCATTTGCCAGTTAAACCTTCATGCCCATGATTTTTCAGCCTCAATTTACTGGTCGTTTTGAACGCACGTAGCCCAGCCCGAAACTTTTGGTCAAGGTTACCTTCTATGCAATATCCCGGCCAGAAGCATTTGGTTTGCACCTAAACGCATCATCTACCCTCTTATCTTCTTAAGCACTCAGGTGAAGATGTTTTCCACTTCCTTTTCGTCCTGGTCAGGCGTTCTCTGTGCAATTGATGACACGAGAAACAGTAGAGCTCAAGATTCTCAATTTTTTGCTATGACACAATGCGAAGATTGGATTTTTGAAATGCACGTGCAAAATTTCGTCCATCATCCTTTGCTCTTCCGACTCCTTTTAAAAATGTCCGCTCTTTGCAACGAAAGTTACAGAATGTTAACAGTACATACAGAACTAATACTTCTCATAGTTTCAAACGTTAAGATTGCGTGTTATGCAATTTTAACGTAAACAACCTTAACACGGAAAATAATCCGAGCCCAGATCCGTGAGCTGCAGTCATGAACTCGAGAACAAGCAAAAATACACCGTGAACTAAATCACGTAATCATGAACTAAATTACGTTTAAAGGGAAAAGCCCTGGTTAAGTGAACTAGTTCACGGTCCATTTTAATTTTTGGGAACGTTTTTTTTCTGTTAAGTAAAGTCTGTCCACGTTAAATTTCGGACACCAAAATAATCACAGCAAAAAAAGTTTACCCATAATTCAACAAAACCTATTGTTTATTTGACAATCATAGAAATATATCTCTATAAGAAACAGTATTGAGATGTTAATCCTTCTTTCTGTAAAATTCTCAAACTTCACCCGCCATCAGGTTCCGTACGGAATCCTCAGATACGTCCGCCGTGGCGATTCTCAATTATCTCTTGAAATCATCAGAGCCATTTGCTTTCTTTTAGTTTCGTAGAGTTTCCGCTTAACTAGAGTCCAGTACTTCTCCATTGGCCGAATTTCTGGACAGTTTGGTGGATTGGCTGTTTTTGGCAAATATTTGACAGCTTGTACCATATACAACTCCAGGACGGATTTCATATTGTGACTAGAGGCCAAATCAAACCAAAACAAAGCTAGCGAGTCTTGGACATTCTTTCTCGTACGCATCCTTATTGATAGTACCGGTAGAGAGGAAAAATTAAAAAATTTCGACCACAACTACATATGGCTGGCCCAATCAACTTCTTCGGGAATTGGGGCACCTTCTTTGTCCGGAAATGCTCGGCAATGGCGTTTCTTTACTGAATGTAACACGGCCATTTTCCTGAATGTAACAAGAATGTAAACATATTGTACCACGAAATAAAGTGAAAAGTTTCAGCTGTCATATAAATGAAATGTTTCCGCGATCCGTGAAATAATTCAATATCTACACTAAAAAAAAAGTGTTCGAAATTAAACGTGGACAGACTTTAAGTGCAATTTGAATGTAAATGTTCTGAGATGCTGAAAATAAATGTAGTGTAATGTGATTTTCAGGTGGCACTCCCTCACTTCGTTAGTGTCAAATTGACAACATTGCCCAGACTATGCCAACCAGCGTCACCATGTTTCATCCGGCAGTCTTTTGTGATAATATGACTCGTGGAGACGTCAGATAGGAAATTGTGAGAAACAGAGGTCTGTCGCAGCCGTCCTCCCAAATAATCAACTCACCATTTGAAGCCCTGTACTTGCCACATAGTGCACATGCATGCAAAAATGATACTAACATTGAAAGCATTAAATTACAGTCGATGAAGAAGTAAGTTGAAAACAACAATTCAGTTCAACAAAACAGCACCCTTTAATTTACATTCGTTAAATAGATATGTGTTCTCCTTCAAACGATCAAAAACGCATTTTATACTGGCTGCAGTTGTTTTTCTGGTATTTGAACCCATTCAGCCATTTTTTTTTCTAGAGCAGACCCGGCTCCAGCATACTTTCCACAGAAAACTCCTTTGGATTCAAGTCAGTAGAATTCGCTGAACACTCCGTGCTAGAAATGAATTATGGAACATCTTCAGCAATCCACAGCTGAGACTGATTCGCTCATGAGCCAGCACGGATTCCTGTTGCACACTTACAAATTATGAATTTTGCACGAGACGTAATTCATGTTTGTAAAAAGACGGGGAACGTAAAGAAAGGACGTAAGTCATAAAATGTAAACAAACGCGTTATTCATGGCATGTTATTAAAAAATCATGTATGTATGCCCAAAACTATTGAACTTTCTGATGGATTATTTCTGAATGTTTTTATTAACTTTTTCCAAAACGCTGTAAAATCACTTTCGCACTTTTTGGGAATAATGTAGATACACCGCTTGTGTTGAAAAGTAATATATACCGCACTTTTGATTGTTATTTTTGTATTCTCCCCAGCGCGGAAGTAACGATCTTTGATGAAGTTTTTTCCAGAAGCAGATAATTTACCATCTCCATGCAAAGCGCTAGGAGCGGACAGTAATTTTATTGCTAGAACAAATAGAGCATGAAGAGAAAGTGTATTGATAGGAACCGTAAGGAACGGCAGGCTTTTTTTGAAATTGAATAGATGTAAGTTTGAAAACGAGCGGAGGGCATTTGAACGGTAGTATACGATCAGGCACATAACCCTTTGTCATACTACCCTATGCAGGATAGGCAAGGGGAAATCCCTTGACTGACAAAAGGTTATGCAACCGATCGTGTCTTATACTACCTATTGCTTGTTTCTAGTTCTAGCGATTTGTCCGTCTCCATACTGCTAGCACGGGTGAAATTATCTCCGCTGTTGGGTTTATTTTTAGCATGCACCGCCTTTCACTACATTTGCTCTTCTCGTCATCTACTAACTAGATCTGGAGAGAACGACGGTGAGTGGTGCAAATACAGTCCTCACAGTATGAATCAATGGATTCCCCCATTATGGGCTTTCTACACTTTTGATTGTTATTTTTGAATTTTTGGTAAATTATCTGCTTCTGGAAAAAACTTCATCAAAGATCGTTACTTCCGCGCTGGGGAGAATACAAAAATAACAATCAAAAGTGTAGAAAGCCCATAATGGGGGAATCCGATGAACAATGCACCACTCGCCGTCGTTCTCTCCAGTAAGTCGTCGATGACGAAAGCAAATAATATTATACTTAAAAATAAACCCAACGGCAATTCTCGCCCGTCTGTAGGCGCAAATCGCTAGAACAGAGGCTCAGCAATAGTGACAAGAGCACGATCGGTACGCTTGTCAGTCAAGGGGATTTTCCCCTTTGCTATCACCAGTATGACAGGTGCTGACAATGTGCGGCCGGTCAAATGCCGCTGCATCGTATTCGGACTATCTATTCAATTTCGAAGCCTGCCGTTCCCTTACGGACTGTCAATACGCTTTCGTCGTAATTTGTTCTAACGTAAAATACTGTCGCTAACGCTATGCAATCGGTAGATGATCAATTATCGAAAACATCATCCTCTATACCGTTTGAATGCCCCTTAACGACGCGTTTGTAAAAGTCTTTATACTACAAGGGTACAAATTTAGATAATATTTAGTAAAAATTGATTTTTTAGCAAAGATATGTTTACAACGTTTTGTTGCAGAAAAAAATAATACGTCGTTTTGATAAGTTCGAAGTATCTGTGTGAAATATAACAACTTGACGTAACATTTCAACGTATCAACATTGTCTTTCGCAGAATGACGTATCATTTTGACGCAAGTAACATGCCATATATCATACTGACTTATCACAATGACGTATTATCTTTTTCTATTGCAGACCGTTGTAAGAAACATTTTTCTTAATGAAACTTGAATTTTCACTCCTGGTGTAATTTTTAAGCACAGTGATGTAATATCTTTGGCCAATGTGTCATTCAGTGGAATTCAATTGGGATAAACATGTCTGGTTTTCAAATAGGAATTAAAATAAACTAAAAAATATTCAATGCTGATTTTCTCATTTTCGTGTAAAATGATGTCTCCTGAAGCTGATACATACGCAATTCGACAAAAGATGTGTTTGTTTGAATTTATTTTCTCATCTCTTTCAACTCAT
This sequence comes from Aedes japonicus, assembly GCA_034211315.2. Classification (NCBI taxonomy): domain Eukaryota; kingdom Metazoa; phylum Arthropoda; class Insecta; order Diptera; family Culicidae; genus Aedes; species Aedes japonicus. Next base: position 17,649 of record JASCZW010001410.1, on the reverse strand, counting down.
TCTTATTTGCAAAATGACGCTTGCATGTGTCGGTTTCAGGAGACCGAAATTTACATGACATTTTGGTAGTGTGTAGTTCTGATGAACAATAAGCTTGAAATGCGCGATTTCTTTTCGATTTTTTGGCTTGCATGGCACTTTTGCCGTGCAGCGGCGAGTGTTTAAATACCTGCTTCCTTAAAATCTAATTTGAATGAAATGTTGATGAACGTGTTTGACTACAAAAATATGAACTACCACCGGCAGTCTAAAAATACCGCGGAAAGATGTGAAGCCACTTTTGTTTACTTATCAACAGATCGTCTTCTTTCTTGATGACAACGTACCTTCTGGAGCTATTTATACTTTTTATCACTTGTTGGCGAAACTAAAACTGGACTTGAGCTTCCGTGGTAAATTTTGACGTTTCTTTTCGTGTCATTTTTCGACTATCGAAACACCCAGCCTCCCAATTGCCGGAATCAATTTGCTGTATTTTTTTTTTGACCCGACAACATTTGATGATCAGTTGTTGTGATATGTAAATGCCACAGTAGGTGAGAAATTTTTTCCTGCATGTAACATTGAAGAGTAGTAATGAAATGTGGTTTATTGAGCTGAAGCAAAGGGTAGAAGAATTAATGCCATAGATGTGTAAAAAATCGAATTGAAAAAAAATTAACATAGGTTTGACGTTTCTGGTTTTCTTATTTTATTTTTTCGAATACCAAGATGCCTTCACATTTAAAAAACACTATTAAGAGCGTAAAAGTAAAACGATTGTGATTGGTAAACTAGAAGAACTTAAAATAACACTTGACTTTTACGCAAATATAAAAAATAATACATTGTTATACTATTTGAAACAATCACTAGTCAACGCGAGCAAAACTTCTATTTGTATTAGAAAAACCGAATCCCTTGACATACAAGGTGTTGCGATCAAAATATAGTCGACTTAAACTTGACGCATTTACTTTCATCGTGCATTAAAATTTTTTGCGCGCCCCTCATTTTGAAGATGTGTGCGTGTAGCATCATGCCTCTATTTTGATTTTGAGATAAGCACTCCAGTTATCAAAATGTCGCCGAAGGAAGTTCTCTTCCTTCTCTTCCAACGCATTATATTTGGCACGTGCATGGCGAAAATCCAAACTACTCTCACGCCAAGTTGGCAAAGTTGTTGGATGTGGCTAAATCAACTGTTACCAACGTATTCAAAGCGTTTGGTGAATGTTTGTCGACAGCCAGGAAAGCTGGATCGGGGGGAAATCGAAAGCTGGAGCGACGAAAAAAAGAGCTGCCTGCTGTTTCGAGCGGAACCCCAACCTCTCCGTCCGAGATGTCGCAAAGAAGCTGGGATTGGCGGCTTCAACCGTGGATAGAGCTAAAATACGAGCTGGACTGTCGACTTACAATAAAATGGTGACTCCAAATCGCGACGATAAACAAAACGCGTCGGCTAAAGCACGATCGCGAAAATTGTACAGGACGATGCTGACGAAGTTTGATTGCGAAGGACGATGAAAGTTACGCCAAGGTAGACTTTAAACAGCTTCCTGGACAGGAATTTTATACGGCAACCGGGCGGGGAAAGGTGATAGATATTTTCTATCACATTAAGCTGTCAAATCTCGCGAAGAAATATCTGGTAAGGCAGGCCCTTTTTGCCTGGCTTGAAGAGTAACGTTTACATTGCGACCGGAACCGTCAACCAGTAAATTTATCTGAACGAAAAACGAACTACGAAAAATTTATCTGAACTTCAAAAACGTCTACTGCCTATCCTGATGCGACACAATCGTTCCGTTCTATTTTGGCCGGATTTGGCATCTTACCATTTCGAAAAAAAAGGGCATGGAGTAGTATGCTGCCAACAACGTTCAAGTGGTGCCCAAGGCCCAAAACCCTCCCAACACGCCAGAGCTCCGCCCAATCAAACAATATTGGGCCATCGTCAAGCGGAACCTTAAGAAGACTCAAAAATCTGTTGTGAGCGAGAAACAGTCCAATGCAATCTGGCGTTCTGCGGCGAACAAAGTGGCCAAGGAGACTGTACAAAATCTTATGGCAGGTGTTATACGAAAGACCCGGCAATTTTCATTCGGTAAAAAGAAATAGCTGAATATTTCTCCTGTATTCTGTATTAACTGAACTTGAAACAAAAAAAATTGACTTATTAATAAAAACTCTGATTGACACACACACATTACTGTTTGACCAAATTTTGATCGGAACACCCTTTATGTTTGCGTTTTCCAATCTTTTTTCTCAATGTTGATTTGGGTTGACTAGTTCCGACATTTGTGACTCGAGGTTGGCGCATTCGGGAACGGCGTTTTTCTGTGTAATAGAACGTAGTGACAGTTCCGGAGACGCAGGGTTTGATTCCCAGTCCGGTCGAGGAGATCTTCCTAGCTAGTCCCTGATCGGTGAATGTCGTTGTATTTGAGAAACAATACTCACATTATGCGACAATGTCAGTTAGAACTGCGTGGTAATTTGAGTTGAAGCTTGTCTACAGGAACCGAACAAAAGGATGAATAAGAGAACAGGCAAAACTACACCGTGAACTGAATCACGTAATCATGAACTTAATAACGTTCGAAAGGAATAGTCCTGAAAACGAGAACTAGTGAACGGTCCGTTTTCAATTTCGTGAAGACTTTTTTTTTCAACAAATCAAACATACCACCAACTTGATTCCCTTAAGACGGAGGGAGTATGAATCAATATCTGTTATACATTTATGCGAGATAAGAAATTTCTGAGAAAACGATTCTATAGAAGAAGAAAGAACTATAAAAAAATGCCATCGGAAATGCATGACAGGTCTTGTCATAATAATATGCATTGTCCTTCAGAACAAACCAGTTTTACAACGACTCCCGCAGGATTGGATGATGCAATTTTATGAAGTATTGCATGACTGGGTTCAACATCCTTCTTGTCCTTTCCTAAAATCAACCTTCATGTTCCATCGTGTTGGTGTTTCGTCTCATTAAATCAATATCAACCATATTAATTTCTACGCGTTAATCGGCTCATTCTGGACTTTGGGAAATATTTGATTTATCAAAGTGTAACTTCAATTGCTGCAAACTTCATCCGAATCAAAATATCCACAAAATGCTTACCAGAACCTTGAAAACTGAACCATAAATATCCAATGACGCCTCCTAAGTTGGCGGAACTCTTCCCTGAAGGTCCAAAATTTATGACTTCAAGCCATTCCCTTCACCGTATGACAAAATCGATAATATAACAAATCATTCTCGGATAGCAAAATTATCACCACCGTACATTCCCGCACATTCTTGCCCACAAACAGCGCACGTTTTGCGTCACCATCGAGCTTTGCAAGCAATTACTGCAAGATTAATTGCAGATTTTATCGCCGACGAACCATCGACTCAGTGACAGTAGCTTACTTGAAATCTTAAACATCAATCAAGCCCAGCTGGAGCGCATTCCATTGTGGAAATACTGTCGGTACTGTGTTCAGGGCAGTTGCACCTCAGAGAAAATGTCGATTTCACCTTGATGGCACTTACAACGATCATTGTGTGACATTAAAGTGAGGCCCCAACCTTAGGCTAGAACAAAGTGTCTCCAGCTGTTGTGACATTCGTCCGGCCAAATACGTCACTCTGGGCGCATATGGTTTTAAAAATTCAAAAATGCATCAGGCCGAACACATATCTGTCTTTTGGCGTTAAATAGATTCGTGAAGTGAATGCCAATCGATTTGTGTGTAATCGTAAACAACAGCAGTAGATTTATGCATCCAACGCCGAATACTAATGACTTACGGTGACAAGACACATTGACTGCGCATTATTGACTCTGTCGCTTCTATCTTCCAACTTCCCAAGAAGGCTTCTACGTGGATAGGATTTCCCCGCTGGAAAATTAATCCTCTCTCTCTGACTTCGATATATGAATAATGAATTAGATACAGTAACAGGAAATATTAATAGAGAATTCCCCACGAAATTCGAGCTGCTCGCTGCGGCACCACCCAAGCCAAAGCGCGCAGTGTAATACGAGCAGTCCCTCAACCCACTGGGCCGTTCAAATACTTAACATTTCAATTATCTACAATTACTTATGTGTACTTTGTACTGTTCGGCGCTGTTTTATCAATGACTGTGTTGTAGAGGCAAAATCATACACAATGAATTAATAATTTACCAGCCGTTGTCAGTCGCGTGACGTCCCTATTTGTATTCTGACAAGCACGCGAATTTACCCCCAGCCGAAGCTAAATCAAGTTCTTCGATAGAACCAATAGGTAATACGATCGTAGGTAGGCAGCTACGAGGTACTGCGTATCGTTTTATCAAAGCAGGCTGGAAGCTTCTGTCCTGACCGAGTGGTTTCTAGTATCTCTGCTTTGAATTATCACAATCTCTTCCTAGTGATTCATAGTGATTCACAAAAAGTCTATCTGGGAATCCCAACAAAATTCAATCATTACTATGATGTGGAAGTCCCTAAAAGCAAATCCCGTAGGAAACAGGGCTACTGGAACATACCTTTCTTGTGGAATTCTTTTGAGTACTATGAATTCAAACTGGGTCATGCCACTTATAATTTTAAAAGCTTCGTGGAATTGTGTATAACACAAGACCGGTTAACGTAGACTACGTTTGATCGTTTGATGCATTAAAATGTTCGATTAGTTAACTTTCAATCGTGTTTCGTAGCGAAACATTGGAAGGCAGGTGCTGGTCTAATGAGACGGTGTGTTTCCGTTAATTAGTATGTTAGAAACATTCTATTATTTACTCATAAGAAATCATTTGCCAGCCATGTTTGGTTTGAATGTTGGTATAATAGAAGGGCAACAGTTCCCAAGTAACATTGCCAAAACCATTCAGCTTTGTTAAGTTTTATTAAAGTTTTATGAAAGCCACTGGATATCAATTTGATTTTATTATGGAACTAAGAGGTGCCAATAGGTTTCATATTTTGGTCAGGTTTATGAAAGCCTACACAGCTTGTTAACAACGATCTTAAAACTTTGTTCTATAAATTTTTTTTTGCTCCTATCAGAGGTTTTATTTTGACTTGATGAACTCTTAAAATGTTGTTCCAAAATGCCATTTTAGGACTTATATATATACTATTGTATTATGGTCAGTTGAGTTGACATTTTAAAACCATTTTGCCTCCAGTAAATGCGTTGAAAGGCCAAATTCTTTTGGATATTCTTATTGAATACCATAAATTTTCAGAAAATTCATGATAAATTTTTAATAGAAAATGTATTTGTTTTAATTTTGTTTTTGCGGTTGTAAACTCTCATAATTCCTGAGGCACGTTAATTTTTGGTTCTTATCGTGCCAATATTCACCATAAAATTAAATGCTTACATGATTTGGAGCATGAAACTCTGTAAAAAAAACTCAACTTGTTTTAGACATTTTGTTATCAAACAAAATTTTCCCGCAACACTAAAACTGTTTTCTTAGATATTATTTACAGCTAAATGCATCAGAAGAGCAGATAATTAAACAAAGCAGAAAAACAAAAACCAACCACGATACCACAGTGAAGTTTGACAGCCAATAGGTTTTATGGAGGTTTTCAAGTGGTCATAACAGCTTTCACTAGACCATTTTCAAAATCTTTATCGACTTATAAAGGTTTTATTTAACTTGGTTTCACAACCATCTATAGCGTGGCCCACTTTGTACAAATTTCAGTATTAAAGAAGCATATAGGAGGTCTTGATAGCCCAAACAGTTTGGAATAGTTTGATCAACAAAGCCAGGATGAGTGCTGTACGGCTCGTATAAAACTAAAATGGTTGCTTGGGTTATGTTGTCTGCGAAAAATCATCTGGATGCCGAAGAGTGATCAACTGAAGTTCAACTTCAACATTTCTTCGGCGCGACCGAATCAGCAGTTCATCAATAGGGAGGTACTCTCGGTTATAGCTACGCTATTCGACTCCTTAGGACTGCTTGGAGCAGCAATCACAACTGCAAAGATTGTGATGCAGTTGGTGTGGAGACATCGAAACGAAGGGGATCTGGGACCAGCCAATACCTTCGACGGTGGGTGAGGTTTGGAGGAAGTTACTTTGCCAGCTTCCTCTTTTGAACAAAGTCAGGATTGATCGCTATGTCATCGTTCCCGCTGCAGTTTCCATGGAGATCTACTGCTTCTGGGATGCTTCCGAAAAAGCGTATGGTTGTTGCACTTACGTAAGGAATGTAGATGCAGCAGGAAGGGTAAAAATGTGCCTTTTGTCGTCAAAATCACGAGTGGCGCACGTTTGAAACTATGCAGCGCTGTTTTGTTGGCAGAACTGTTCATAAAGATTCTGGATTCATTAAAAATATCCACGCAGGTGTATTTTTGAACAGATTCTACCTGTGTATTGCGTTGGATCAAGGCCTTACCGACAACCAGGAATTCGTATGTCACCAACCGAGTGTCGAGAACCCAGACGCTCACGAATTCAGAACAGTGAAGACACGTTGCAGGGATAGAAAATCCTGCCGATCTTATTTCGAGAGGTATCATGCCTGAGACCATTGTTCACAATCGTTTTTGGTGGTGTGGGCCGCGAAGGTTAGAGGAGGAACCTGGCGGTTGGCCAGAACCACCGGAGCTATTGAGCGCAACCGAAGCAGTGAAGAAGAAGAGAGGTACGACCGTCGCATATACTAGTTTACCAGCGGAGGAGTTCAACGAGTGGTACCTAGGACGTTCCTCATCATACACCGAGCTCGTTACATGAACGGCCTACTGGTTACGGTATCTGAACTTGTTGCGTACACCACGAGAACAGCGGAATCCACCGAAGCTGCTCACAACAGGAGTTGAAGGAGGCACATGTCAACTTGGTTCGGAGAGTTCAACAGGAATTCTTCGTAGAGGAATGGAAAGCACTATCTAAGGGAGAATCGGTTTGTATAAGGTGCGTTGGTTCAACCCGTTTATATCAAAGGATCAGGTGATTAGAGTAGGAGGATGAGAATACGAAGCACACTATGGTCTTACCAAGGCGTTCGTGATCATTGGGCTTCTGATGACCAGTTTCGTTTCTAGTTTTTAGTTGTTTTCAATCGGCCAATTGAACCACAGGCGCTAGTAGTGGCCTTCGCAAGGACAAGAATTTTTAAATATGTTTTTAGTTTATGAGAACAAAATTTGTTAATTTGTAAGCCGAAAATAAATGAAGAATTATTCCCAGAATGCCAGCGGGGCTAGTAAAAGGAAGGTATCAATCGCACCAAGTCCAAACCCAATCGCACTGGTTGAGTGTTGGGGAGCCATCCACTACATCGAAGTAGGTAATTGCTCGGTTACTCAACATGATCCAACTGATAGAAGCAAAGATCTGAAAAACCTGTCGAGAAAGTTATTAGCGTTCAGTATTACACTTGCCACCAGCTTGTTATATGATAATAGCTGCGCTTAGGAATATTATAGGTAGATTTTCCGAGCCGTGATTGCAATTGTACACATGGTTTAAGGTATGTGACGGATGAATGACAAACTTTACCTATTTCTAAGCTACCGCTGGATACCAATTGACGAGAATATGCAACGGTTAGATGAGATTAAGAGAAATTCCAATCAAACAAACTCTTTAGCTGAAGCATCGAATTGGTCATCCCGAAAGGACTAGGAGCTGGAATTGAAATGGTTATTTGTGGAAACAGTTAATTTTAAACCTCTTTGTAGCACCTCAATATCTGGTTTCGGATTCTAGGTTACTTAGCCACCGTTGGCTGCCAACTGGCTCAAATCGAACAGCAGTGTATTCAACAACTCGTCGTTGCGCTTTTTTAGATGGCTGCCAAGAAATTACAATCAGACAAATTCTTTTCCTTGGAAAATCGATTTTTTCCAAAAAAATGGACGGATTTTTGATGGATAATATGGTTATTACCAGATAATTGGAACCATTTATCTGCTAAGAGTATCGCTTATGTGATGTTTAACATGTCGACCAATGCATATTCTGGGCATATTAACAATGATGTGGCTCGGCATTAGCAATCTGCTAGCTCACACTGTACAGCAATTTATTTCACTCTTAGTTACGCCTTACAGGATAATGCTGACTGGCTCACACCATACTCCACCTTAGTTTATTCCGTTGGGCCTTACCGGCTGGCTACAAATCCACCACTGGCTTGAACCAACCAGCTACCTATCTTCTACCAGGCTACTGAGCCATCGAATACCAGGCCAACTGCTGCCATGGCATCACCAGCTACCAATCGAACCTGGCTCCATGCCGCTCCTATCAGCTCCAAGACTACCGAACAAAAAACGGATGTGACGAAGGTTCACCCATTACATATCGTTCGCAGCTGCATAAAACCTCTTTTACTCAAATTTGAAATCTATGATTGGAAAATACTTTAATTTTTCATTATTTCTGATATTTTCAATAGTTCACAATTGTTGAATGATAATTTTTGATAATTGAAATAGATAGTCGAGAAACTTCAACAGATGTACAGGGTGAGTGGAAAATTTTTGAGGTAAATGACATGTTTTTGAGAAATTAGTTAGTCATATTTACAATGAATGTTAATGGTTTATTTACTTCCGTTACATATGTGAATTGTAATTTATGTCTTTCAAAAATATCACCTTTAGATGCTCCTGGAAACTGCCGTATGGACGTTTTACCATGTTTTGATCCATAGATGTCATCACTGCTTTGATTTCAGCTTTGAGAAACCTAAGTGTGTTGTGAGGGGTTCAATTTGTATCCCGCTCTTCGACAAACCGCACGAGATAATCCAAAGGGATGATAACGAGACTGCTAGGGGGTGGGGGGAGAGGCAATTTCTTTCTCCCAAAACAATTAAGGCAAACCATTTTTGCATTATGAACAGGTGATCCGTCATGTGAAGAGATAAAATGGCAGTCAGAAGCAACCTCCTTCATTCACGGTGCAACATTCTGCAGAACATTCAAGTATACATCGGCTGTTACATTTTGTCCTTGATCAAATAAATTACATTTCCCTCGATGTTTACTATGCCCAGTAAGTCAGCCTTTAGACTAAAAACAAATTGGTACGCATAAATCGACCTGTAATTCGTGATTCAATAAGTTTAAAAGGTCCATTAATGATTGCTTTACAGTACTTTTATTAAAAGTGCTCAGTTACATTTATCCAGTTCGAACGAAATCTCGAACCTTCCTCTTGATGGAGCCCATCAGCACCTGCACAGTGGAAACGGAAACGGATTCAGAGTATTTCTTCCATTTTGCCCGCATTTGCTGGATGTCCTTGGCTGCCCCGTCGCTTCGTCGAAGTCGTTGCTTTGATATTACCCAGCATTTTTCGACTGGTTAAAATTTCTGATAATTCCAAAGATTAATTAACATTATTTTAACAATTAATTAATTAATCCGAAACAATAAAATTATTGCAAGTTTCAGGTTGTTTTTCAGTTACGCTGTTTTTATAACAGAGGTTGCAAGAAATTCGATGACGGATGTAGTTAAAATAACAGAAATTTTAAGCAAGAGGTAGCACATTCATAGCAAACTATGATATAGATATGACATAATCAAAACAAACTTTTTAACAGTTTTGCTACGATATAGGAAAACCATATCGGCTATTGTTAGAGTTTATCTATTTCTTAACGCAGGCGCAGCTTCTCAAGACACTATATCTCAATATGTTATAAAGGGCGAACACGAAATTATTGTGACACCGAAAATGTCATGCCAATTTTCTTATAATGTTTAGAATTAAACCAAAATTTTAGGGTAGTTTTATACATATATTTTCTTTAAAAATCAAAAGAAAAGTTAATCGATGGAGCCTTGAGTGTGAAATTGAACGCATTTTCGCTTGATGCCCTCCATCAAAGTCTTTACAGTGTCATCCGGTACCAGTTTCTCAGTTTTTTTTTCATTTTCTTAACATGTCCTTCTCGTCTTTGACTGTCTTCTTGCTCTTCCGAAGTTCCCGCTTCATCATTGCCCAGTACTGCCTCCACCGGGCGCAGCTCCGGACAGTTTGGCGGATTCATGTCCTTTGGAACAAAATGGACAGAATTGGCCTCATACCACTCCAGGACACTTTTAGAATAGTGGCATGATGCCAAATCTGGCCAAAATAGTGGAGCTTGTCGTGCTGCTGCAAGAACGGCAAAAAGGCGCTTCTCGAGGCACTCAGATTTGTAGATCTCGCCATTTACTGTGCCCTTTGTCACGAAAGGCTCACTCCTCAGTCCGCAAGAGCAGATGGCCTGCCAAATGAGATATTTGGAGGCGAACTTCGACATTTTCTTCTTCTTAAATTTGTCGTCCACATAGAACTTGCTCTTGCCGGTGAAAAACTCCAACCCCGGAATTTGCTTAAAATCGGCTTTTATATACGTTTCGTCGTCCATCACACAGCAGCCATATTTTGTCAGCATCTTCTCGTAGAGCTTCCGTGCCCGAGTTTTAGCCGTCGATTGTTGCCGCTCATCGCGGTTTGGGAAGTTCTGTACCTTGTATGTATGTAGTCCAGCTCTCTTCTTTGCATTCTGGACGTAGCTCTGCGACATGCCGATCTTTTTAGCCAAATCACGGCTTGAGACGTTGGGATTTGCTTTTAATCATCCGCTTCACCTTTCCTCCGTCTTTTGTTCTCCGGTCCCGGTTTTCTCCAGCTCCTTTGCCGTGGTCCAACGTACAACCGCTCCTGGAACCGCTTCAACACTCTGGAGACGGTTGAATGGTGAATGTTCAACATTTTTCCCAACTGCCGGTGCGACAGGTCAGGAAATTCCAGGTGTTTGGAAAGAATTTGTTCTCTCGACTCGCGTTGGTTCACCTCCATTTTCGTTGAATCGAAAAACACGACTTCGAGTTTGACAGCATGTAAACAATACACATCAATGAGAAAGTGTGCAAAATTTGGTTGATTTTTATCCAATGGTAAAAAAGTTATGCCCTGTTGAATGTGTCGCAATAATTTCGTGTTCGCCCTTTATGTATGTTATACTATTATCCAGATGAAAACTTCTTAAACAAATGTATTTTTTATTTTAATATTATGCCCTTCTGGTCGGGATATCACTCCAGAACCACCTTGGAGTAGTGGCAGCTGGCCAAATCGGGCCAAATGATGACTTTGCCCCTACGCTTGTGAATGATCGCCAAAGCACGATTTTTCAGGCATTCTTCGATTTAAACTTTGGATGTCATTAGCGAAAATGTGACGAATGGTTTCGTGTTTAGGCCACAAGCGGGCCACAACTGTAAATCCCTTGCCAAATCATGGCCTTCTTCGCGAACTTGTCGGCATTCACAAACTTGATTCTTCATGCCAAAGTCATGAGTTCAAATCTCACTCCCGGACAAGTTTTGAAAATACTTGAAAGAGATATTTGAGTCACTATGACTATGAGAGATGCACCAGCCCGAGATTGAAAATCTCGATAATCAATGCACATAAAAAAATGGATTCAGCCACCCACTCTGTTGAATCTTTTAAGAAACTCTTGATCAATATTTGGGACAATAAGTCTAAAGAAACGGTGCATGCCAGTTGCAAAGTGTTTAAGAAATAACTACGGCTGGTCTAGTGATTTCATGATGATAATGATGTATGTATGATATGTAATACCACCCATTGTAGCACGGAAACTAAGTCCGACAGCAGTGAGCTCTCCTCACTGTTAGACTTGATCAAGCTTTAATAACTACTGATTATCCTAATCATGCCATTGTATGAAGGGCCAAACAGGGGTTGGGTGGATCGATAGGCAACATCACTTATACGTATCCACAGGGATATAAAAAATCTCCTTCCAACAACAAGACTGAACAATTGGTCAAAAGAGCAAGCTATCTAACATAAGGATGCTCCAATGGGCGGCCCGCCCTCTATTGACAAGCTGTTAGCAATGGAAAGTTGGCATTCCCACTCTCCCCATCCAGATTGCTTCAATCGGGTGCCCTGATGGTCCCTCCGATTCCCATGAAATATTTATCTAACAGTGTATATATTTATGTAAATGAAAAATACTACAATCACTCGGTATCTATTATTTATGATCTCCCTTCAGTGGATCCTGAACTGTAAGAAATGTTGCAAAGTGTTAAAGTGTAGAGTTCGGTGGTTTTGTGCTTAAGCACGTTTTCGTTCGTTTTCAGCGCTAGCAGCAATTTCCCAAAATTTTGATATAAGGTATCCTGAAAAAGTTTGATAGATTTTACAAAAATAATATTTATACATTTTAATTTACTGTTGCCATGGTCACTATTTGCTGCTTGATGCTGATTTTATAACAGCAATACGCTTTTATTTTTGCTGGCCTAATAATTATTGCTCCTGTGTAAGGAAAACAGAGAAGATTTTATTGACAGGGAGTTAAAGACAAAGGGACATAAAAAAACAACAAGCAATTTTTAAATCATCTATGAAGTAAAATAAATAAAACAATATCATCAAATATAATGATATTGTGAGTTTTGATACCGTACTGTCAAAAATTGAACTGTAACATCATACACTATCCGAATGGCAAACAGCTCAGATTTGGAAAAAGGTCCATTTGCAAACCGAAATTGAAAAAATACATTAGCAGCAAGTGCAAAAAGCCTACCATAGATTCCGTTGCAGCTTCTTTTATTCAAGGAACTAGATACTTCTAAATCATAATGATCATTGGACATATAAGACATAATTTTTAAAAGTATATATAACATATTAGGTGAAATTATAAAAAAAAAATTTAAAGTATAAATCCCGAAAACACCAGTAATGATAAAAATGATAATAATGATGATTAGGAAGATTGATAATGTTTATGAATAAACAATGTCCTTATGGTAATATATTTAGTCAAGGGATATTATAATATGAACTGAAAATTACATCTGTGCCGACTGCTGTTTTGTTGAAATTGTAGACAAACTTCCGCATCCACCAAAATTTAGACAATGAGACAAAAGAAAAAAAAATATTTAAATTTTAAATTATTTTATAATACCTGATGACCTGGTAGACCTGAAGATATGATAATGGAAAATTATAATATGATTTACCAGTCGTACCCCCTCACTTCGCTATTGTCAGATAAACAACATTGCCCAGGCTACGCCAACCAGCGTCTCCATGTTTCAGCTAGCAGTCTTTTGTGATCATATGACTCGTGGAGGCGTGAGGTAGGAACTTGTGAGGACCGGAGGTCGGTCGCACCCACCTTAGAAGTTGTCAACTCACCATTTTAAGCCCAGTGATTTCATGATGATAATGATGAAAAACTACCATCTATTGTAGCAAGAAAACTTTCCATAGCAGTGGAATAATCTGAAAAACGATTTGATCAGGATTCTATTGTTATTTGTGATCATCAAGCTCCTGTATGAAGAGCCAAAAACGTTTCAACGGGCCCGTCAACAGAGACACAGAATAAACCCAATAGATGGGGTCGAAGAGCCCGCCAACGTTCCGCGAAATTTTAACAATAGGAAGGAGGCAGTCCCATGCTCCCTATCCAAATCGTTTCACTTGGGTGCCCTGCTGGTCCCTCATCTTTCCCGTTTTGTTATTTAATATTTATAATGATTTGTACACAATAAAATTAAGATATCATAAAAACAAAAATGATAAATTTCAAACATGACTGATGTACATGGAATTACAAATTACACAATACACATATTAAATTACATTACCATGTTAAAAGCGGATATAAAACGAGATCATATTATGCGTATGTACAAAATATATCTGACATCCACTAGATTGTTACTGCAAAAAATTAAAATTATACATGTATTAATATCCTACTAAAGGATGACCACAGGTCAATTGCACCACTTTAAAATCGCCTCAAAAACAAGTCTCTTAACCGATTGTATGTATGTATGTATGGTAGCCACCATCGCTTCTAGCCCTTGGCTTGGATGCAGCTCCACTTAACAGCAAGATCAAATTGGGCCACCGATCTGAATTCGCACTATCGCTGTATGAAGGGCCAAAAACGGAGGGGTGGACCCGTAAGCAGAGACACTTACACGAAATCCACGGGAAATTAAGAATCTCCTTCCAACGATATGATCCAACAAATCGAATAACACAATTCGCAATACTCATTAAGCTTTCTACAGGATGGCTTGTTAAGAAGGGCGCGTCACTCTCCCTGAAACTGTTGGAGTAGAACCCGCAGCACCACACTCGAATCGGTAGGATAAGAAATGATACTGTTTGTTCCTCCTAGACTCAGGCAGTCAATCAAACCATCGTCCAGTTTCAGCTTGAATGATACCCTGGTGCTCCCTCCCAACCCAGTATTTATTATATTTATATAAATATAGATGTAATGTAATAATAATATGTTATATATGATTATATAGTAGAGCAAAAATTATATAAGGATATTTAGTTAAATTATGTAATAGTTGGAGTTCACGAGCCTATGATAACCATGTTAAACTAAATTAATTAACCTGCTGAAATAATAATATTAAGGCAGTAATAATAATATGCAGCTTCGTACCACTTTGTATCACTGATGGGTGACTGTATCTCTGGAATGTGAAGGTCATCTTGTTATTCATTGAGGTATAAATATCAATAAAGCATTCAATTGTATATAAAACCATAATATTATATTATTACGTATTTAATCATGACATATAGATATATAACCTTCTGGAATGAAGAGCATTTATTAATTTTGATTATTATTTGATATAATGTAATAAAATAATTATACCGGCTGATCACCAAACTGAAGCAATTAAAATTTTATTAATTATTTTATTACTTCTTCCATAATATTATATTTATGATATGCAATTAATAATGATGAACAGCTGTGTTCTCTGAACCGCTCAAATAGTAGTTGATGATCGTGTACTGAAATGTTAAGGTCATATTACGCCATTTAATGGAAAATATAATGAAGGAATTAAAGGTTGAGTGGTCGAGAGAGTCGTCAACATTTCTATTAATGAAAATATGCTAGAGCTTGTAAAAACATGCATCATATAATAACACATACTAGTATCTACACATCTATATATACATCCATTGCTACTTGAGAAGGCCACCTGACGGTGCTAGATACAAAACAAGTCTCTTTAACCGATTTGTCGCGGAATATTCAGGAAAAAAATGTATAGTTCTTGGTTCGAGTGTTTTTATTTTACTGTATTTCTTAACCAAATCCAAAAACCCGAACTTTCTTCGTAATACCTTGCATAAGGTTTTGTACAACGCTTGAACCGACATTTTTTTGATTTTACATCTGAAACCTTGTGTGCGCTATCCTGCGCTTTTTCAATGCTATAGTTATATCCTAAGTGGCTTTGTATCACCGGAATGGCTACATAATTATTTGTCACAATAAAGCATTTAAACATTTCGGGTTACTTGAAAAATAACTAACTCATTTCTAGTTACAGGTATTCCACTAAACAGCTCAAACTCTCTAAGATTTATTATTTGAACATTTTGAGCTTTAATTAAATTGTATTTTTCTTATTTTACTTTTGATACGTTGTTTGGAATCAAATGATTAAAAGATATTTGGCTAAGTGGCTTCGAACCCTGAAATTACTTGGCAAGGCATTTGACAGTAGAATCGAATTTTAAATTTCGACTTTTCTCAAATGAGTTATTCGTCCTTTTGAACAATAGTTACAATAAACTTTCTCAGAAAAATCTAGCCTCAAAATGACTGACGATTATCAAAACATGGTGAGAGATAAAATGATTAAACTAAAGCAAAGTATATGAGAATTTCACAATTTGAATAAAGAATACACATATATATACATTGACCTATTTTATTTCAATATCACGATCACGATCACCAACGTCCATTCGGCCAAACGTCCATTCAGTCAAACGTCTCTATGCCAAAAGTTCATTCGGCCAAACATCCGTATGCCAAACGTTCTGGCGCCAAATGGGGTATCATTGTTTAATCCTTCGTTCCCTTCGCAAATTCACAGGTTTACCGGAACACACTCTGAAGCAATTACTTTTGGAATGGCTTTATCCAAAGCCTCACATTTTCAATCAAATCTCGTTGGGCAATATTGAAGTCTAAATCGACATTATCGACAATATAGCTTAAACAAAGCAGAATGATGACACTGATAGGCAAAATAAAGTGCCCACCTCATCGTTTTTTCAATTTCTCTCATTTACTTGGTTCAAATTAAAGTAAACACACTGTATTTTTTTTATTATCTTATTTTTTATATTCTTTTAAGTTTCGCTTATAGAATACTGCAAAAATAAGGAGTTTTACTTAAGGAAAAAAAATCAATTTGTGTTGAGAAAAAAACAGTGACAAAATAAAGTGCCCACTTCATTTAGGCTACAGAAAACATAAATTAAAGTAAAATGAAAGCATTTCAATAATTGATGTGTCCTCCTTTGGCCTTCAGGAACTCCTGCAGACGCTTCGACATGCTCTCGACCAGGTTCTTTAGGTGCTGTGGATCTAGCTCTTCCCAGGCGCGCTGCAGGGCTTCAAAATAGTTATTTTTATTGGTAACACCAGTTTTATCAACCCTGGCATCGAGAATCGCCCACAAATTCTCGATGGGATTGAGGTCCAGGCTTTGTGGAGGCCATTCCAGCGGTTTGATCCGACAAGACCGGAAAAAAGACTTGGTCATCTTGGCAGTATGCTTCGGGTCGTTGTCCTGCTGGAATACGAACTTCTCTTCAAGGCTCGTCTGGATCAGCGAAACCTCCAGATTTTCTCGCAGGATGTTGATGTAAGAATCTGTCGTCATTATCCCGTCGATTTTCACAATGCTTCCCACTCTACCCCACGAAAAACACCCCCAAACCATCACATTTCCTCCTCCATGCTTCATCGTGCCTTGGATGTGGCGCTCCTGAAGCTCCTCTCCCGATCTGCACCAAACACGAACCCGCCGCTTTCAGTTAAACAGCCTGAATTTTGATTCGTCCGTCCAGAGAACCGTTTTCCACCACTCTAGGGGCTTATCAGCATGCTCTCAGCAAACTTAAGCCGTTTGATCTTGGTGTCCGTTCTCGCATCCGTTTTCCGCTTCCTGCCTCTGCCAGGGCGAGCTACCACTGATCCAAACGTTTTAAGCTTCAGAAGAATTTTGCCAACCGCTGCCTTACTGATACTGTACTTCTTAGCGACAGCCCGGTGCGATTCACCGTTTTGCACATCACGAACGACCCATTTTCGGATACACAAGGGAATTGCTTTCGAAAGCACTGCGTTCTTCATTTTTTTTCAATTGAATCAAAATGCGATCACGTATACAAATGCACCAGGTTGAGCCGTTTGCTTCAAAACATGTCAAAATATCAAAACATAAACAATAGAGGGGTTTTCCAATGGAAACTTATCGAAAACATATCGATTTTTGAAGTGGGCACTTTATTTTGTCACTATGTTTTTTTCAACACAAATTGATTTTTTTTTAGGTAAAACTTCTTTTTTCAGTATTCCATAAGTGAAACTTAAGAAGAATATAAAAAAATAAAAATAAGAAAAAAAACTACAATTGTGTTAACTTTAATTTGAACCAAGTAAATGAGATATTTTGAAAAACGAAGAGGTGGGCACTTATATTTGCCTATCAGTGTAACCTCTTAACCCTTCAGTCTCCAGAAGTTTAGAGTTGAATCCAATTGATTATTCCGTATAGGTGTATGTTCAGAGTAATCCT